>JAEIHY010016751.1:0-48102 GCA_018904565.1 Drosophila tsacasi | reverse complement strand
CTTACTGCAAGGGTATTTAAACTTCGGCTTTTGCCGAAGTTAGCTTCCTTTCTTGTTTTTAAACATTTTACTATAATGTAGGAAAACCGCATAAACTCTATTAAATATGTATATATTTCCTCTTTCTATTTTTTGTACCTTTCTATTTATCTTTATATATCTATTCATCCCATTTAAAGAATAAACGAACACTTACCTGGCACCGATGAGCAGACTGTTGCCATCCTTGGTGACGAGCTTGAAGTGATCCACGACACTATCATTGCCCAGAAACTTCATTATATCTTCGGGACCTGCAAATCGGAAAATAAAGAGGATTATAAATAAATTGCAACGGGCAAAGGCAGGGCAGGACGGCCAACGCCAATGTGGGCGGGAAAATGGCTCAGAGACAGATGAGAGTTGGCGGAGGGTTGGTTTGGTTGGGTCGGAATGCAAATGCCTAATTAGGCAATTAGGCGGCGTTAAAGGCGACAAAAAGCAGTTGAGAGGGAAAGAAAATGGAAAAGCGGAAAGCGGATGAGCTAAGTAAAAAGCGTCAGAGGGTCTGTGTGAAAAGGACGCGGGAAATGCGGCAAAATGGCCAGCAGAGGGAAACAATGCAGCTGGAGTTGGGTTGAGTTCAGAGATGGGCTTGGGTTCGGGAGTTGGTTTGGGGATCAGGATCGGGGGAGAAGAGCTTTGCCCCAGATGATGATATGCAAAAAAGGGAAAATCCCGTTTAGCAACGGCAACATAATCAGCAGCTGCATCAGCCAAAGGCAAAGTACAATTTTTGTCGTTTGTTTACTTTGCTTATTTGCATACACTTTTTGCCAAGCAGCTGTGGAAAATCTTTTTGTTGGTCGCGACTTGCGGCAGTCAGTCTATATCGTATCTTTGAATGACCGCTTAACTGAGATTTAGATGATGACGGCAGTTAACCAGTCATAGAAATATTTAATTTAAAGTTTTCAAATAGATTCTGTATTATAAAATAATGTTTAGCTTGTGGAAAACTATTTCAAATTGAAAGATAAGATTAACATTCATATCTCCACATCCTAAGCTCTTTTTAATAATTTCCTCGTTACCGCACATTAAATACTTTCCCCTCGATCGTTGATGTGGCACCACCAGGTGAGCATTATTTTTCCCTTATTTTAACCCCAGCTTCAACCTTTTTTGTTTTTGGCTTTTTCAGCGAGCTTTTAACTTTTAACTGCAAATGTTCGGTCAACCACACAAGAGCGAAAAAGTTTTCCTCGCTTTTTTTTCCAACTCAATGCTCCTTTCAGCGTCGAACGAAAAAGCAGGGGAAAGCGACGCGATGTGGGCTGCCCGGGAAAGTGGGGCAGGAGTCGAAGGATGGCACCTGGTTATTGAAAGCACATTTGGGCGCTTTTCCTGTTCGTCCACTTTTCATTTCGACGGGGAAATGCACAAAATAAAAAGAAGAAGCAATGAGAACTAAAATAAATGGGCAGAATGAGCGTTTTTATGTGCGAGACAGGAGAGCCTTTTGTTTACTTGACATTTAACGTGACACGCGGGACATGTGAACAACTGTGGGGGCGGCTTGGATGAAGGGAGCCTGGGGGTGGGCGTGGGCGTGGCAGCTGCAGGAAAAGTTAAAAACCTGAACCTGAACAAATGAAGCGACATTTTTGTAATGTTGCTTCTGTAATTAAAAGTAACAAAAGCAACCCAACTGACAAGTAGAAGAAAAGCAGCAGCGAGGACAAAAGCTGGCGAAAGTCGACGGACGAAATTAAAAACAGTATGGAAAAATAATTATTGCCGAGAGAAAAACGTGAAAAGTGTGACACAAGGAAAGTAAAGTAAAAGCAGGAAGATGGTAAGGCAGGACAGGAAAAAGTATTCAAGATGGCAGAGAGAATAGAAAAAATTGCAGGAGAAAGTAATGAATGGAAATACATTAAAAGTAACACAATATACGGGATTATTGAGGGGTTTTCTTGATTATTTTGAAGCTTTTGATATACAAGTATTTTTTTTCAGAAATATATAATAAAAAAAATCATTTTACTAATAAATATATCTTACTTTATATATAAATCTTTATTTTTTATTTATTATGTACATGAAATAAAGCTTATAAAGAAAGAATTGCTTGAATTTTGTACCTTCCCCTTTTTTCTGATTCTTAATTAAAAACTCCTTTGAGAAGTAACTTTCCAAATTAAAAACATACTTTCAAGTGTTTTAATTATCAAAATCGCTTCAAAATTCCTTGGGTGGATTAATAAGAGTTTTTAAAGTCTCCCAAATGCCTTTAAAATTGCCCTATTATTTGCTTTATTTTCTTTCCAGTTCGCAACCGTTTTAACCATTCTCATTTGTATGATAATGTCTCGCATTTGTTGTCTCTCAAGGCGGCTGGCTAGCTCGTCATTCACAAAGGACCTGCCGCCATCTCATTACTCACCCTGCTGCCCTGGGGCACTCTTTGTGCGCTAGTACGTCCAACTTTTGTTTAATGCCACCACCACGGGCCTTTTGTCGACCTGGCCGAAAAAAAAACTTTGTAAGCCCAAAATTGTAAGCTAATATTTGCGTTACCTACATCTGCCCACAGGACTCACACACAGACGACAAAGTGGAACCGGAAAGGAGCGTAAAATTCCGCAACCAAAAATCTAATATTTACCTTGACTTTGCAAAACGCCAACTGCAAACTCAAAAAACGTAAAGCGGCGGCGTTCCCAGTCCAATTCCGGTTACACCCATGGGCTTATACACCCGTTGTTACACACACACTCATGGGCATGGCCATTCCAACAAAGGACTTTCCGCCGCCAGACAGGAGCAAGGAAAAAACGCAGAAGGCCGAAGGAAAAACGAACAGTGTCGGAGAGAGTCTATCACTTTAATCAACTGGACCGAACGACCGAACGACCGAGGTCTGACTGCTCAAAATTATGCAAATTCAACGGAAAATAAAATAAAATTTCTGACGTACATTTAGAGTGTGTTGGAGAGTGTGAAGTGGCGTAGAGTCCTCCTCAGTGTTTGACATTGACTTGCGAACGTGACTGTGCAAGGACCAAGCCACTTAATGGTCAACTTCCGGGACTCCAGCCACACCGCTTGTACAAATCACACACAGAGGGAGGGAGGGTGTCGACCAACAAATAAGCTGATTATTAAATATTTTCTTAATGAATTTTTCATTTGCACTTGCGGAATTCCTGAGCTCCTTCTCCTTCTCCTCCTCCGAACTGCGGCAAATATTTACCCAAGATGGCGCCCACTCGCAGGTGTGATGACCATTCCGCGGCCTCCATTCCCTCCCCCTCGTACATTTATATGCAAATTCCGAATGCATTTCGAAGGCGGCGTGGCTCTGGGCAGACAACAATGCAGCATTAAAAATGCAAAAACCTTTTCAGAAATGCAAGCCAAATGTTGCTCTTAGTGCTGCCGAGAGAAAATGCGGACTGAAGGCGAGCGGAAGTGAGGAAGGAAGTAAGCTGGTATAAGGCGCTGTGCAAAAAGGAAGCGACGAAAGTCTGTCAATAATAAAGGCTTCCGGCAAGACGGAGATTCCGTAGACTCTTAAGAACAGCATATATCATTAGGCAAATAAGAGGCCAGTGAAAATATTTCAAAGTAAATCGCTGAAGATTTGAAAACAATTTAAAAATAAAGCCTGCAAGTAGGCTACAAATTTGTTGAAATGTGCCTCAAGTAATGCATTTTAAATGTATTTTAGTTTTCAAACAATTTTGTCAAGAATTTCTGCTTACGGAAATGATTTTAGTAAAGTTTAACAATTATTTTACAAATATTTAAAAAAAAATACTAAAAACTTTCTTCTTTCACCAAAAATTAAACTCAAGAACGTGAGTAGTTTAATCCCCGACACCTCTCATAAAAAATATATGAGTACGAGAAAGGCAAAGCCCGTACTTTTTGGTGGGTTGAAGGCGAAAAGCGGCTTCGCTTTCCGGAAAACAAAATGCAGCGACGCGTGAAAAACATTTCCCGACTTTGGAAACGTTTCCACACTCTGCTCTGGTCTCCTCCTACCTTCGGGCAGGGGAAAGGCAACAATAACACGGCGGCTGGCGGAAAGGGAAGCAGAAGGAGGAGCAGGAGCAGGAGCTGGAGCAGGAAAAAAATCCCCTCGTTGAGATTTGCATTTAATTGAAATGAACGCCAACGGTGGACGGAGGAGAGGACACATGAAATGGCCAGACCAGACCAAACCAGACCAGACAGGATCCGAATCCGAATCCGCATTGGAATCTGAAACCAAATCGGACGCACAAAGGGCAGAAAGCAAAAGGCAGATATACCCATTGGCCATCGGCGGAGGGAGTTTTTGCTTCCCGAAATGAAATCTGAAATGAATGCCGCTGGCTGACCCTGGAACAGGAGGACAACAGTGACTCCCGCCGCCATCTCCTTCGTCGATTGAGTACCGGCGGCGGCTTATCGGAAGGCTGCTCCATTGTCTTTTTATCTCGGCTCAGGCTCTTGGCCCAATTGCAGCGTTTGATTTGTTTTGTTCTGGCCCTTCCTATTTTTTTCTATGGCCATTACCAGGAGTTGTCAATTTCGTTTTCTGCTGAAGTTTGCATCTTGATGGAGTTTCGCCACACTAATGTCAGAGGGATTTGGGTGAATTCAGGTGTGAATGGAAGATTGCTAAAGCTAATCTCCGGAAATGCCACCACAAATTGATCGATGTTAGCTTATTTCGAATTTCATTTAGAAAAGCAACTGTCAGAGAAATGAGTATTCACTGATTTCGAATAATTTCCCCCAATAAAAGATATTTTCTTTCCTTGTTTTGTAGGTTTCTCTAAACATAAATATTCCCCGCACATAATTATCGATTTTGGCAAACGAAATCTGTTGGCTTGGAATTTTTACCCAGCCACTCCCGCATTTTTTTGAAACGTAAATCACCCAAATTATCCCATTAAATATTCCGCCTCTACCCACATAGCGGAGCAAAAATATTTGTAAAAAAATCCCCAATCAGTGGAAATATTTTTTCCACATGATAAGGTTTTTACTTTCTATTTATCTTGCTTTTCAATGCAAACAATTTTGACCAAATCAAATTTATTTAGCGCATGTGACGACATCCAACGCCCGGGTTTCTCTTATTTTCCCTTCTATTTTTTTTTTTGTAATGTGATGAAAGACCCACACAAATAACTTTGGGACAATAGAATACGGGTTTTTTTCCGTCATTAATATTTCAAATCGCTCGCCAATTACATTGAAACTCATCAAGAATTTAAGCCCGAACAAAATATTTATAGAAATCAAAGTGGGTAAAATGAATTATGTACATGTTGGCAACTTTATTTATTTGCAAGCGAGTAAGCAAAAACATTAAATAATGTATAAGCAAAGTATATAAATGGTTTAAGAAACACTCTGATTTAATATTCAGTAAAATCGATATTTAACACTGCCTCACCTGTGGGCGGGGCGATAGGCGTGCCTTGCGCGAAATGAAATTAATCGCGAGACGTTACAGGAAATGCCATGAAGGCCTTTAAATTCATTTAGTCCGAGAGGAAGAGGGAGAGGGACAGAGAGCTGCAGGCCCTGGGGCGCTCTTCTCACGTGTCCTGTGGTTGCCACGAAATGTGACAGGATATGAACTACATGCCATTTATGCAGCAATTAACGCCAGGACCAGGCTCTGCAGTCCGTTGCTCATGGTACCGCAGCGAGGAGACCTCGGAGTCGAATTTTCTGCCGCTTTAATTATTATTGTATTATTTTGCATTTATTTACGCATGTCTCGGTCGGCGTACACACACATCCTTTGAGCACTTGCCAAGGATGGATGGCAAAGGATGCGCCACACGTCGACCCTGGTGGCTGCGGCTTGTTTGAACATCCGATGGGCCACAGTCGTCGGGCTTCTTAATGACAACAAATTGTCGTAACCGATTGCAGGTGTTTCCGCCAAAGGAACGCTCTGCGAAATCGAAGGGTTTCCACCGAGTTTTCATCGAGTTTTCACGGAGTTTCCGCGACGGAGTTCATGCGAAGCGATAGCTCGTCAAGTTTAATGCCAAGCTACTTTATGTGCAAAGTTCATCAGTGTAAATATGTCTGATTAAAAGATGAAATGGCATTAAGGAAGGGGATGATGATGATGGGCATGAAGGTTGGTTAAAACTTTATTTATGAGAAACTCACATGTATGGAGTACGTGCTTCTTTTTTATACATGTATTAAAATGGTAATTATGTAATTTATTGCAAAGTAAATACTATAATACATGAGGAAAATATACATACAACGGCTTATACTTATAAGTTTCTCTTAACAGCTGCTGCTTTTCCAATCTAAGTTTTCCCTAGCCAACTTTCCTTTTTTTTTTTTTTTTGGTAAACATTAAAAATTCACAATTTTGAAGACATCCTTGCTATCGTCGTCGTCGTCATTAAGGACTTTCTCTACCCCCAAAAGAAACGTGACGTGTTATCCCCAAACAGGGCCTAAATGATGATACTGGAATTTTCACATGCCCACCATCCTACCTGGGCCTTGTGTTTACTCACATAATCCCGGCTCTTGGCTCCTGGCACCAAGCTCGCAGCGACCTGATTCAGATAAGATGTGCTTTACATGTGCCTAAACAAACAAGGAGCGGGGATATGGGGCTACGGGGTGCTATTCTGTCAGGTGCAGAGCCAGCTACACCGACATCCATTTACGGCTACGGGCACGCATGAATGAATCCCAAGCGGGCATGGGATCAGTCTTGCCAAGTTGGCAACCGAAGAGTAGCAACAAATTATAGGTTTAAGTAACTAGGATCAGTTTTTTAAGCCCCTTATAGATGATTTAAATTGAGTAATTCTAAAAGAAATTCAGAAATTTGTAAGAAATAATAAACATATGCGATATTTTTCCTTTTAATAAAGTATTTTAAGCTTTACTTTTTTTTATAAAGAAGATGTTACTATTGCTTACAGAAAATTCCGGCTGGCTCTTGTGTCATATGAGTAATTTTATTAAATACTTTAGAAATTATAGAATGTTTTCACAGGAATTACAGACGTTTATAAATCATAATATACATATGAGATACATATATTTGTATTATTGTTTAAGAAAATAGTATGAGAGTTTTGCTTAATCCTATTTAAACTATGTATGGGATATTTCCAAGGGAAATACAGGCGTTTGGCAGTCATTGTATAATTGTCTATTTTCATAAAGAAAGATAGTGAAAATTACTTATCAAAAATTCCCGCTGACTTACATGTCGTATACGTAATTTAAAAAAATTTTTCAATGTCATTGTGCTGGTTTATGAGTAATTTTTAAGGTGTTCTTACTATTTTACTTTGTCTTATGGGTAGAATTGATTAAGTTTATGTTCTCTGTTCTAATCAGGACACCCTTATATTTATTTATTTATAATTAATCTGCAGTTGGAACTTCGACCTTGATTTTCCAGTAATTTCCATTCACTCTAATGTATGTAGATTTCAGACACACTTACTAAATAACTTAATCGTAAATTCCTTCGTTTGTAGCAATATTTTTTGTTTTCTCCCTTTTAGCTATAAAACCCACACTTTGGCAACACTGAAGCAAACTTGGGGGGCACAGGTGTATGCACTAAGCACACGCGTCACTTATTACAGTGACAATGATATGCGTCTTGCACACAAATATGAGCACGAGCATGAGGGAAAGCCAGGCTGCTGGCTTCTGGCTCCCGGCTCCCGTCTCCTGGCTCCCATGGTTTCCATGGTTTCTGAAGACCCTGAGGCTCCCAGGGACTAAAGCTGCCAAACAAATGTCGGCGGGTGTAATTGATCAGGACTGACTGGGGCACGCACACAATCAAACAATGACTTGCAGTTGCCCTATAAATCGGCTGCACTTAATGCTACAGGATACTACAGGACCTACAGAGGAAGGACCCCCATCTAAGAAATGCTCGGCACGAATTTGAGAATGTCAGTGTGGGTGGCAAGCAGACATAAACACGTATCTGATGCACTTATACAAGAAGAAACTGAGCAGGAATACGAGTGTAGTAGCACTATGCTTTCAAGCAGATAGGACACGTGTTTTGGGGGGGAAAAAATGAGGTGAGACTCGTTAATATCATTGCTATGATCACCTTAAGCCATTGAGCTATGAAAGAATGAGTCATAATTAAAGATTTTATATAGAGAATAAAAGTGGCAATATCCTTTCACCTTTCTCTCTCTCAAATTGTAATTATTTAAGGGCTTGCAACGTTTTAATTTTTTACAGTGCCCGCATGAAAAGCACGTGCTGAAACTGATGTGTATTGCCATGTGGCAATACAAGAGCCCATCCTCCATGGAATGGTGCTGCTCCTGCTGCTCCTGATGATGATGATGATGAAGCTGATGATGGCAACAACGACAACGAGGATGGGCACTTTGCCCGTGTTTAATGATGCCGTTTGGCTGTCACTCCGAGGACATCTGCCCGGCTCATCGCGACGTGGCTGCTGCTGCTGCAATGTCCTGACAGCCCCATATAGGTTACGCTCGCTGGCTTTTCATCAGTCCGGATCGGGAGCGGTGCAACCGTAAGTCCGCTGCCCAGCATCCCCGCTTTTCAGCTGCCCTGCTTCCCTGACGAACCGATGAACCAATGACCCATAAAACGGACGCTGGCACTGGTCGGAATCAGCTTTGGCCCGGCTTTTGTGGTTCCCAGGACACGCGCGCTCAAAAATAAAGCGCCCAGAGATGGGAAGAGTGTACTTCACTTTAACCAGGTAAGAGCTAACCGTATGTGCAACAACTTTAATTAAAAATCTGATTGCACTTCAGTGAATTCTATTACTTTTGTTGGATTTAATTAGATTTTTTTGTGTGTTGCAAGACAAGTGGTATCCATGTATCTATGAGATATCTAAATATTATTTAATATGTTGTATGAATTCTAAAATGAATCTCAAACTTTGGACCTTCCAAAAAATAAAATAAAAATATTTTGTGGAACTTTTCAATATTTAATTTCATTTTTAGATTGTTTTAAGGGGATACAATCAGTACTGAAAGTAAGTTCCCACTTGGAATCCCTGGTAAAGGACCCTGCCAAATCTCTGGAAACTGAAAAGGGGGAACACCGGATCAGGGCTTAACTTTGCAGCTCTGTCAGGGACCATCTGTCAATTTGTATCGAAGCTTCTGCCTTGAAATGGGGTCAGCGAAACCCAGCATGGTGTGTATGTGAACGAAAATATACACCAAGTCAAAGGGGATTAAAATATTTAAAAAAGTTATAAAGCTGCAGCATATACAAAAGAGTTTAATAGATTCTCCAGGATTTCAAGTAAGAATTGTAAGCTAATATGCTCCTTAAATTTATCTTCAAACTAGAAGAAATAGTAATAAATCCCCTAAAGTGCGGCTTACTCTGGGATTTATTATTGTGTGGACTCCTTCAAGCATTGAAATCGTCAATGTCATTTTTACAACCTCCATGCATACTTCAAGGCACACACACTCAAGCAGATATCTATCTCTATGCACCCCCCATGGATCCTTCCGACTACTTGTGGCTCTTGGAGGTCCTTTGACGGCAATTCTGCAAAGAGTTTTCAGCCTGTGCAGCACTTTGTCGGGGTAAACTTCTTTTTGCTGCGTTTTATTTATTTAAACGGAAAGCCGATGAAGCCGAAAGTCTTAAGTGGAGGGATGGAGGATGGGCTTCGGAGGGGATGGGATGGAAAACGCTTGAAATCGGCCAAGGAGGCTGGTGCTTTTATAATTTTACGCTGTCGAACGACTACCTCACGTAGCAGAAGTACAAAAGACATAAAGAGTACAAAAGATATAAAGTAAACTGAAAGTAAAGATAAAAGCGCCACGGGCTCTGAAAATGTGCAAAGACAATGATAAGAAACGGGGGATAAGAGCAAGCGCTGAAAATGCTTAACAAAATGAAGGCGAAAAACATGGGAAACATGGGAAAAATTGGAAAAGCGCCATAGTCGTCGGCTACAACTCCCGCGCTTTTCACTTGTCATGTCACTGGGGTCGATCCGGGACCGGGACCGGGACCCCTTCTCAAAGGCAATATTTTCTCTCCTTGGCATTTTTCACCTTGGATACGCAACAAAAAAGAACCGGTGATGAATTGAAAATAAGAAAAACTGAGTCTTAAGAAATGCTAATGGAGTATAGTTATTTTGAAGGGCAACGGCATTCATCAGGTTTTATACTTAAGAAATGTAGTAAAAGCTTGGAGTTGTAAGTCCCATTTATGGCTGATTATTTTTAAAGTTTTTGTAGACAAACCTGTAAAGAAAAGAAGAATACATTTGGAATTAGTACTTTTGTAAAAGTCTCTAAAAAATATACAATATATTTCAGAGTACACTTAAATAATATAAAATATGTTCAGTGAACACTTCTAAATTTGCATCTTAATTAAAGCCCGATTTGAATTTATTCGTGTTTAATTACCGATTAGTGTTTAGTAGTGAATACGCAGTCTCTTTGACAACGTTTTTAAATAGTTTCCATTTGCTCGCATGTACTTTTCTACTATTTTTAATGTCACACACTGGCACAAGTGATTCCCATTTGGTCGCCCCAATTTTAGTCAATTCAGTCAATTCACTGATTAGTTTTCAATTGGAACGGCCATTAGAGCTCGATTTGAGTAATACACATGGCACATGGCATTCTGTAACTGAGTTGGCCCGGTTGCCCGGCGACTGTCGCCCAAAATGAATAATCGAATGGTGTGCGGAATTGGGAACAGAATGGGACTCCGCCGCCCCCTTTGTGCATATTGCCTTTTTCTGCAGTTCGGCGCTCGCTTCCGTTGCAGCTGTTTTTTTCCACCAGTGTTCCCCCCAGTTTTCCTTCGGTGGTTTCCATTTTTATTTATATCCAGCCAGCTAGCTAGCAATTTATTTGCTTGCGACAAGAGACAAAACAACATTTTAAGGATGCAAATACGACGGGGGTTTCGTGGGCAAAATGGCAATAAAGAAAACTAAAATCAATGGAAATATTCGCGCTGGCATAAATTCCCTTTGAGAGCAATAAGCGAAAAAGAAAGCAGAAAAGGAATGCAATACGAAAAGTTTGTAACCCAGATTCTTTTCCCCTTGTTCTTTTTTTCTAGTTTATTTTTTGGCAACTCCAGCCGCAGGTGTTACTGCGTGTATATGAATGTGTATGTTGGTTGCTTTTCACCACAGCTGCAAATGGCGGAAAATGTATAAAAAAAAAGGGGCAGAACTTTCATTGTTTTGCATTCGAAGCAATGGGAAAATATTTTTGGAACGTACTTTTTCAGCAGTCGATCTCATATCTACTATAGTTTCAAACGGAATCCATTCGGTTTGATATTTTTTTGGATATAGGAATGAATCAGTGTCGGGCGAGTGATGCCTGAATGGGAATGAACTTCCCACTGAAAGACATTTCTAAACTGGTTTTATGCTTTTGATATACAAAAAGGATATTATTATTTGGTGAAAATTAAGATTAATAAAAATCTTAAATTTTATAACTAAACTAAAGCTTTAAAAACAATTTTCATTAACGTTTTGCCATATTCTAAGCACTTGCTCTCGAAAGAATGAAATGGAAATCCTTGCAAAAGTTTCGTTAATTACAAAAACCGCCCCCTTTTTTTTTGGGGGGAAATATCCTTTGTGCGCCCACCACTGTTGCGGAATGTGTTGCCTTTGCGTTCGGTTCTGTGGTCTTCATATTACAGGAGCCGTAAAAACTTGTTTCACTCGGCACGGCTCTTCCTGTTTCTGGTTCTGTTATTGCTGCTGCTATTTTCCTTTCTTTGCATATCCTCGCATTCGCCTCGCCTGTCCCAAGCACACACACATATACACACACACACAGAGGGAATCGCCCAACTCACACCCACATGTCCTGGGGCAAATTTATTGAATTCGCATAGCAGCCAGGAAGGCAACTTAATTTTCAAGTGAAACTTTGTTAAGGTTCGCCATGTGCTCAACACAGGAAAGAGCCTCGCCTCCCCAAAAAAAAAGGACAGCGAAAAACCCCCCAGACAATTTCAAGGACCTCTCTCTCTCTTATGGCAGAGTGGGTGGCGGGGGGCGTGACCAACAACAGCACCAACAGAAACAACAAACCAAAAGCAACGCATCTGAAGTTTGGGGTTTCGCTTGGTGTTTGCATTTTGTTAAGTGTTGAAAATTTATTAGTTTCACCTTAATTTGTTTGCTGACTGCTCTCGGTGGAGGCGTAAAGAGCTGCCTGGTGGGTCGGTTGGTTTTCCGGTTGCTCCGCCCAGGAAAAGATTTTGTTTTTCCTCAAAGTAAATTTATCATTTTTGTTGTTCACGACAAACACAATACAATGTTAAGAAGAACACAAAATGAGTTCATCAATCACCACAGAGTTTCAGTTTAAAATGTGACTTTTAAATTTAATGGTAAGGTGGTTATCTTGGAAATTATAACATTTTTCTTATTTTTCTTATAGGATTAATTAATTATTTAATTAATATTAAATCAGCTTAACCCCTTCAAAAGGAGAAATGTAAGTATATTTATAAAAATATAACAAAATTAAACAAGAAAGAATACTAACTTCGGGAAACCGAATCAGCTTGCACTTGGATCATGAAAATCGATCATAACTAAGCCAAAAATTAATTATTTTCAGTACGGAAAGCATTTAGCTAGTTTTTATTAGGTTTATGAATCTGCATATTAAATTTTTAAAAACAAATAATCAAATAAAATAAATAAATATTAAATAAAAATTATGATCCAAAGTTTAAAGAAAAAAAGCCAATAACAAACAAAATAAAAACGTGAAAAAAAGTTTCAACCATCTCCCCGACGGGGAATTGAACCCCGGTCTCCCGCGTGACAGGCGGGGATACTAACCACTATACTATCGAGGATGTTGATTCATTCGAGTCCAAAACTCGTCATGCTCAGCGAGCAGCGATCAGTGGTCACTCGCTAACCGAAAGCTTTTCATTCTAATCAATTTCTAATCATATTTCCCTAAAGCTTTAAGACCTTTAAGCAAAAATAGCACAGTGGGCATCATGTAGGAAAAAAAAAACAAGAAAATTTAGCTAGTTGTACAATAGCAGGGCGTGCAAGCGGGATGGCAAATCAAAGTCAGCAGCGCAGCCAAATGGGGAAACATTGTTTTAAAACAATGAAATACAAGCTGCTAGTAGCTAGCTGGGGAGCCAAGCCGATTCAGCTAGCAGAGCAGAGAGCAGAGCGGAGCCGAACAACACGCAATAAAAGACAAAAGTGGAATATGTGCCACAACGCTGCACAGATGCCAACGACCAACTACCACCGCCCGGTCCCTTACAGTGCCTCCCCTGACCAACCCCCTGGCACAACATGCGAGTCCACTTGAAACTTTGCGCTATTGTGCTTTCACCCCCTGCCAACTATAGCATACTATATATACATATATATATTCGTTTTTTCTACAGCCGCTTTCAGCTGCGGACTTTCTCTAGAATCTTTGGCCAACTGAAGCCAGTTACTGCGTCCTCTAAAACAAAAATAAAATTGTATGAAAAACCACTAGAAATTAAGGGGTCGAAGTGCTTTGACCCTTTAATAAAACTTCAACTTGGAACTAAATAAATTAAAAATTAATTCTTTAGGAAATACTAGCAGTTGGGACTTTTTGAATTATAGGTTTTTTATGATATTCAATATCACAAGGTCATAACATATTACAAAATATGAAATACTTAACCTAAATGAATGGAAATCCAAGTTAAAATTGCCTTAACAGGTACCTTCGTTGAAAAACGATTAAGTTTCTTTAAATATATAAATATTTCTAATATTTTAATCATATTCTTCAAAATTAAATTTAGAAAACCCTATTTCCTTTCCATTTTTCTTTCTTTTCAACCTTTTTGCAAGTCTTAAAAAATATCTATTTTAAATTTAACAATATTTCTTTGTTCTAGAACTCCCTTTTTGCTATTTAAACTAACCTTACGCCATGTCCAGGGTACATTTTCAGCATAAAAACTCTTACATATATTGCTCCACTATACAGCCCCTGCTGCTGTTGGTTGGAATAAAAAAGTTTAACAAATATAATTGCTGCTCTGCTTTGGCAAACTCCATTAAATTTATAAAGTGGGCAAAGTTGCATTGCATATTCTTGTGCTGCCGCAGCTTTTTATCCCTACTCCAGACTGTGTGTGCGAGTGCATATGAGCACTTATTGATTAATAGTTTTATTGCATTCATGCAGAGCCCGGCCATTAATTTTGCATGTTAAATAAAAGAGCACTCAATTATGTGGGCTGCATTCGGGGCGGGATGTTAAAGGATGAAATATTCATGCACTTTATGCTGGGCCTACCATCAAACAATGCATGTTTGATGTTGAATTAAAGCCCTGCGCCTCAACTTCGGTCATCGGGGATTGGAATATTGATTGGTTTTGGTCGGAAAATAGTTTTGTAAACTGAAAAGAGAGGGAATTATATGCTTGGTGCATTTTCCTAGCTAAGCTCTTTGACTGTTTGGCCTCCGATAAGGCTTTATTTGCTAGCTGTTTTAGTTACAATAATTGTTTAGTGTGGTCTTTAAATTTTTGAAGACTTCTACAAAAGTCCTGGTCATTATTCATTTATTATATATTCATAGAGAGATGTGGGGATTTTTCTGGAGTTTCCAGAATGAAAAGGAAACCCAAGCTGGCAAGTCATCAAAGTAATAGTTAGCCAACCCCAAAGATGAGGCGTCAAAATGCCTTTAACGCCCAAGAACATGAGTGGAATATTAAAAAACGGGACAGCAAAAAGAATTGTTTAGTCTGTGAAGTCGAAACTGTATATACCCTTACGTCTTTAATAACCTTAATTAATTTAAGTCTGATATAAACACTTTTTACTAGTTTTTTCCCTCTTACGTAGTTTTTTCCAAACAAATTAAAGTACTTTTTAATTTCTATTACATCTTTCCCACCTCGTTACAAACTTCTGAATGAATATCGAATACTTTTCCTAGAGTGTACAAATAATACAACATTACAGAAGGAAAGCCGACACCCAAGAGGTTTTTGGCCACCGTCCGCAGAGAGAGGGATCGGGCGGCTAGCAAAGGTTTTTCCATTTCATTTTCATAATTTCGCCATTTGGCAAGTATCTCACGCATTTGCAATTATGTGAGGATTTTTCATTTCATTTCTTCATTTCATTTACGGTGGAGACTCCATTCCGGACCGCAGTTGTTACAGATTCTCCTATTGTTGGCGCTCTTTGGTCGCTGCACATTTATGCGCAACCGCATTTCAAAAGCAATAAATTCTGCAGCTTTGCGCTGAAGTTGCGCAAACAAAAAAAAAAAAAACAAATTATACAAAAAAAAGATACAAAAAAAGTAACACAAAATAAGGACAAACAAACCTACGGGGAAAAAAATACGTGGAAACTGGGCAAGAAAACTTTGCTCATTTGTGGCCAACGAATATTTTGATTTCCAGTTTTATATTCACTCAACAAAGCTCTGGGTAATATATAAATTAAGAAGTTGAAGCACACAGCAAGAAAAAAGGGTTGATATTTGCAAGAAGATACATAAGATTAAATGATAATTTGTAAAGCTTGTTAGATATTTATAAATAATTGTTTTCCCCATAAAATTTACGAGATAGCCTTAATTTAAGTCCTCCTTTAAAAATGCAACGTATATGGATTAATATATATATCGCAACTTAAGGCTCTTGAATAAAATTATAACAATCTCTGTGCAAGGACATAAAAATACGTATAAATATCTGACACGCTTACTTTTATTGAAAAGAATATTTCTTTTTTGCTGTTCCGGCAGCTGTTTACTTGGCTGGCTTTCATTACTTGGTCTCGGTTTGCTCCTCTTTATTTTTTTGTTGCTGCTGCCTTCATTCTAAGCAAAGTTTTGTGGACTTTTGGCCAAACCCAAGCAGCTTGTTATTATTATTTTTTGCCCTTCAATGGCAAAAGTTGTAGTAGGAAACAACAATTTCACTTCACCCCAACTTCTCGCGCCCTTCGCAGCAGCTCAACCTTTGGTCCAAACAAGATTCTGTGGAGTTTCACCATGAAAATTAATTGCGCATTTATTTTGAGTGAGTTTTCGCGTCTTGGCAGGAGTAAAAGCAGAAAGGAAAGGGAGGGAAAAGGAGTTCCCAGGAAAGGAGAAAAACTTTGGAGCATTCGTTGTTGCCGTTTCCTAGTCATCCTTCGCAGTGCTTTTTTTATACCTCCTCCTCCTCTCGGTAGCGAGGCGGTAAAAGTTAACTAACCGTGCTCGAGTGGCAAGGTGACTGCAACTGGAAAGGTTTGTGTATGTGTGGTTTGCACAAAATTGATGAAATTAATGTGTTTGTTGAGTGGCAATTGAAAACAAGAAAGAACATCTCAAATTATAGAGTTGCAAGTTGCTGGCAGCGAAAACATACTCCGATTCGTTTCCATTCATCTACAATCGGAATAGACTTTCCATGCCACACAATCCCCGAGGGGCGGCGGTTATTGGCAGCCTCCTCCATCATCTCCTCGCGCCAATTTGCAACTCGATAACAATGCGGATGCGCTTAGTGGTACGATACACGGATGCAAACAAGAAACGGTTATTGGTTCCCCTGTTATAGTAGTAGTCACGGTCCATGCAAATCAAGTTAGGCCCCCTCTGACTTTGATGTCGACGAATCGAATCACAAGGCAAACACTCCACTTGCCTCGCCATCATTTGATCCGTTGAGGCAACCTGATTTGCTAACGATAATTTCCCGTTATGAAGGCCATCAAATTTGCATTTTAGGACGATGTGTGAGCCACGTAGGTGGGGGTAAAGATTAAGTATTTTGAGGATAAGGCTTCTCGTTTGATTGCAGTGCAGGAAGTCAAATAAGTGAAGAATTTTTAGAGCACTTAATATTATGAATATAAACACTTGCATTGAGAAAGGTATAAAAAATGTATAATTTTATTTTTAATTTCAAGAAAATTGTCACATTGTCAAATTGTCAAAAGAAAAATAGTCATAGGGACTCTCAAAAGGCAGTCACGCTTCACTTAAGGTTCCAAAAAAACTGGTTATAGGTTTCGTTCAGTAGCAAACGAGAGAGAAAGAGCGAACGATTGAATTTGTTTTTATATAGCCCTGAGAGAGCTTTGCTATTTTGCTCTCCTACTGCATGAGAGAAAGGGTGACAGACCCAATCTTTTAAGTTTATCTTCCCTAATTCTTGGAAGCGAAACCGTTAAAATACTTAAATTTAGCCTAAAATACTAGCTCTACTCCCTCCAAAGTATAAGTAATCGAAGTGACTCATCGAAGTGAAGATGATGTCATAGAAAATGTTAAAGCAATTAATTCAGGGTTGTAATATATACTTGTGACTTAGTTATCCGTTGCATTTAAAGAAAAATGTATGTACTTTACCATCTTCCTTCTCTTCATCCCTCTATTTAATGGGGATGTACAGTATATGTTGAGACTGCCACCGACACTAATCAGAATTAGTTCCCCGATATCCGCTCGGCAGTCAGTCAGTCTCCCTTTAGTGCTTAGCCCCAGCCAGTACTTTGTGTCTACAATTTATTTTAGTCATTTTAATTGATTCTGTCGCTTCCTGCGCTCGAGGCGCGTCCCAGGCTCCATGGGTGGCTCTATGGAGAGACTGCACCCGGCGCATCTTGTTATTTGTAACAATTAATATCCAATATCTGGGTGCTGCCATCATTAGTTTGTTTTTCTTTCCCTGCTCTTTGTATTTGTTTTTTTCTTACTCCTTATACTTTTAGTATATATATTTTTGTTCTCTTTTTTGTTATCCTTTCTATCTGTCGGAGAGATGTTTCACTTGGCGCTGCAAAAAGCTGATTTTATCAATAGAGAAAACTACAACAAGGGCGCGGATCAACTTTAGCTGGGTTATTAAGTAGCGAGGAAATTACACTCGAGAGAAAAGGATGTATCAAATCAGTTTAAAAGGAGTAAAAGGATATATTTCTGTATAAATTTAAAAGTACAGTAAACATAAGAGTTAAACTAGAAATCCGATCATCTGATATTCGTAATACTTTCTTAAGCATTTAAATATACTTTCTATTATATAAACTCTGAAATCCCGCTTGAAAGATTACTTTAAAGCCCAACTTTCTCCGCAGTGTATGAAAAAGCGAGGGTTGACTGGCTTCTGGTTGGCTCCTTGCTGATGATGCTGCATTTGACAGACCATTTATCATCGCACTAATTGTGTATCATTAAAAAAAGGAGGCGAATCCGCGCGCTCTCGGTGATGTTAACCCAAAGGAGCCGACACAAGGCTGAAAGTCCGGAATAAAAACCGCTCCATCTCCGGCCCCCAGCCTCACCACAGCACAGGCGGCATCGATGTTCGATGCTGACAATGGCAGCCATGTCGGCGGGCAGCGGGGCGACTATGACAAGAGCTCCTGCTACCCCCGCGACGCAAACAGTCGTGACAGTGATAGAAATCTGTGGCCAGCAGATTAAACGTGTTCCCAGTTCGCAGGACGAAAGGCGTGGGAGAGCCTTTGTAGAAGTCAGTCATGATTATCGGCACTTTGGCATCACCACCCGACGGAATGAAAACCAACCACTATGAAATACGGTAATCAATGGACCAAGAATATTAGAAAATTTAAGAATGTCTGCTTTAAGGCATTAACCTTTGCGTAAGGTATTTCCTGAAATATAATCTCTGAAAGGAGGGATTTCTTAAACAGAAAGAGAAATATCATTTAAATGTATTAATCGACTTTCCCTCTCATCAACCCTTTCTGCCAATAATCCCCACAGTTCCACAACGAGGAGGAGGTCAACACAATGGACACTGATGAGGGAAGCCGCCGGACTAATGAGAAACGTGCTCCATGAGTTGCGATAAATGGTTAGCTCAGCTGAAACGCTGATTGTACAACATCTATAGTAGAACTACCAACTCGCAGCTACATAATAATCATAAAAATTCAAAGCTCCCTTGCCATCGCCCCCAAAAGGCATCGATGATGGATTACTACGACGCCACAACTCACTGGGTGGGTGGAAGGCGACTGGCCCGAGGCCTGATGAAAATGTTAATGTCGTTGCCAATCGCTTTGTTAATCCCTCCATCCAGGACGGGTTAGTTGATTTTCCGATCCCTTTTCCCGTTCCCATGGTGCGTTTGGAAAACAATTATAACCAGCTTTCCTCAAGATTTCCCTCAACTATCATCACGGAAAGTGGGTTGAGAGAGAAAGAGAGCCTCAGACTGGGGGGAGTGCACTGGTCTCGACTGGCTAAAACTTGTCACGTAATACACACTAATTAATATTGATATTTTCTGATAATGAGCTCTCCTCTCTGGGCTTTGTAGTAGTTTCTGCTTAGTCAATGGCATTTTGATAGGCCCGAGCTCAATAATATTCCGCCCTTAGCTAAATTGGAAGTAATTAAAGCCAGAGAGCAGTGCAAACTGAAGAGGGGAGAGTTGGAAATTCACTTAGCTTGGCTTGTGGAACCTAATAAGGCTGGGGAATAGAAAATCTAAGTATAGAGGAAAATCAAGAAGGCAATCAAGATAAAGTCCATTACATTTTTTAGCCTCCCTGCACTTGTTTGAACTGCTCTTTCTTAGCTTTCCTCTTACATATCACAGTTTATGACACAGTTTCTTTATGACTCACATTAAAAATGACTTCCAAAGCCTGTGTTGAGCTTTAAGGACTCTTTGAAGTGCGCTTGCAATCATTACTTTCAGCTGTTTCAGTTTACAAGACGCGGACAACTGTAATCTCTCCACGCCAGTAATTAGTTATGTTTAACTACAAATCTCGTGTGCCACACCCACTCCCACACACACACCACTCACTGTAGCCCCGTCGCCAGTTGCCATTAAAAAGCCCAACACGTATCGTGTTCGACACTTGATAGAACAAACAATAGCTGGACAGAGACAGCAAAGAAAAGGAAAACTCATTCCGACCTCAACGGAGGGTCGTAAAGGAACCAGTAACTTCAATGGGGTTGCTGCTGGGAGGTTCCAGGTCCAGTCAGTGCGCCAGATGCAATCGGGGTGGGGTCAGAAAGGTCCTGCAGATCACACTTAATGGTTATGCCCATGTCTACGGCAGTCTCGTAAAACAGAGAGTGACGGCAGCAATACAAAAAAGTCATACACTGCAGAAAATTTATAGGATACAACTAATTACAAAAATGTTGGTAATAAAGGCTTAAAGTTTGTATAATGTTTTCATGGAAGAAAAACTTGAAAATAAACTTTAAGAGAGCATAAACAAGCATTCGGACTTTAGAATCATTATCTCGGAATATTTTGATAAAAAAGCTGGGAAAAATCCTTAAAAAAGTACAGGTTCGTCTTCGAGGGTCTCTTAAAGTTTTTCCCCACGCAAAGAAATACAAATTATCCTTTTAAAAAATATAGACATAAATTCATCGATGGAAGTCCTTGAAAACTATTTAAAAGTTTTAAGAAAAATTACACAATTTTCCATATATGTATTTTTGATCTCTGAAAGATCTTAATTTAAATAGACAACTTTCTGATCTCAGTGTACTCCCTCTCTCTCTTGCAGGGACCTCGCTCTTTCTCTCCCTTTCTCTCTCTCCTCTCTCTATCTCTCTCAAACTCTCTCTCTCTCCATTTGAGAACCGATAAGGACGAGTGGAGGGCAACAAAAATATTTAATGAAATCAGCAGTGGCACAACAATGTGGAGATGGAAGCATAACAAAATGCAATTGTTGCATTATTAATTTATATTATGCGCAATTGCTGCAAAGCCTGGCCTGAGATACACCCTCGCCCGCACACATCCGCACACACACGTGGCCACTGTTCATGCGGAAAATCATGAAACGAGGACGAGGTGGGGCTGGGCTGGGAAAACCTAGGGGGAGGCAGGGCAAGGAGCAGACACAGGCCGCAAGATAAGCACCATGTAAAGCTTGCTCGGGCTGAAACCATAAAAGGAGCACAAACACAGCAAAAAAAAATAAAGGAAAATGAAAACAAAGAAGGAAAAAAATACACGGCAAAGGATAACGACAGGAGGAGGAGGAGGAGGAAGTAGAGCCAACCAATTTGCCACCGCTCCCGCAGCCTTTGTTTCTCTTCGGGAAAGGTGAAGGAAAATGTGGTAATAAAAACAACAATTGAACACAGTTATGATTGAAGTGGAAGCAAAGCCTGCACAAAAGAGAGACCACAGAGCGAGCGAGCAGGAAGTTCAGGGATCTGGGGATAAGCCACCGAGCCCGAACTTGTACCCCGCACCCGCACCCGTATCCGTATCCCGAAAACCCACCACCATCACCACCGTCATCGGTACCACCATCAGCAGCAGCACCACCATCGGCACCACAGGTCCAAGTCCAGGTCCATCCCCCATTCGGCGTTGGTTTTGTGATTCGTATCGATCGATTTGATGACACACACTGGCAGCCTCCTCGTGGATACACAATGGGTTGCGGCAAAAGGAAATCATCAAATTGTTTCAGATTCATAAGGATAACTTAAATATACTGTTAACATAAGTATCTGATAGTTGAACAAGCTATTTTTTTCACATAGGAAGTCTTTGGGGTTGGGTTTCTGGTTTGCTCTGTATTTTAATTAAGATTACTTTCTCTTATAAAAGTATAAGCAAACTTTCCTTTTGTTTAAATATTTAAAATATGTTGCCTTAAATTTTATCGAATAGAAAACATAAGGAAAATAATATTCACATATTTATAAACATTTCTCTAGCCCAAGATAAGCATTTGAATAATTTGAATTAGATAAATAAGTCCAATTAGTTTTTCCTTTTTCATTTCAAATAATTATACAAAGAAATATATATATTTATATTACTTTTTATAATATATTTCAAAGTTATTGTATATTTCGTATACCCAATATACAAAAATATATTTTTTAAACCTTCAGCACCTAGTTCCTTTAAGAATGTTAACTCTTTTGCAATAATTTTTATTTCCTTTCAAATAATAACGTCGATGACTACAAAATATGTTCATTTATAATCAAAAAACTCCTTCAAGCTCAGTCGAAGACTATCAAAAGGGGATTTAACTCCTATCTTATCTCTTGAGTGTTCAGATTAGCAAACTATTACCACAGACCATCATCCTCACATTTCATATCACATTCTCGGTTGGCTAATTTGAGATGCTTGTTTCTGGCGCATTACTTCCAGCCGAGTTACCCGATTGATTGAACTAATCAAAGTTTCTGCCTGACAGAAGGTTTCTCTCAGTGTAGCCGGGGCTACAGGAAATGGTAACTTTGCCAACAATTATGGTCCGTAAGCCCCATCAGAGCAGAGTCTCCGCCCCCCTGACCCCTGTCTCATGTCCCATGTCCCGTGTGTGTTTGTGATCGAACTAAGCGCTGCTCCGTTCACCACCGCTCTTGGGGCAAATCTCCGGCGGAACGGACAGTGGTTGGGTGAGTGGAGGTCGAGGAGCCGAGCAGAGGCATTGATTATGTTGTTGTGGTGTTGGTAATGGTGGTGGGGCCAACAAAGGGGGAAGGTGCTGGCGCCACAGGCGGAGGCAGGGCTCTTATATGTATATAAGTGAGGAGAGAGAGAGGGACTAGCCGTCGGCGGTCCGTTTATGTTCGTCCTACTGGTTTGCGTTTGCATTTTCAACTTGTTAGCTACTCCCGATGAGTCAGGCAGCTGAAATGCGGTCCACTATTTCAATGAGCCTAGGCTCAAACAAATGCCATACACTGGGAGAAGGGAAATAATAACAAGGAATGACAACTTACTAGAGATCGATTATGTTATCGATACTAGGTAAATTTTCTTCTAAGCGAACAATTCAGTTATGTAAATATAAAGTATATATTATATTTGTTAAATTTTAATATACTAAATCAAGCAGATAAAACTGCCATAAATCATTGGCATTTATCTTCAAAAGTTTAAAATTAAATTTAAAATCGATATATTGTACAATCTTCGATATTATTAATTTCATATCGAAAGTAGTCCACTCGATTTCAATAATTTAAAGTCCGGGCATACTGATTTAAGACAAAGCAAAGGGTAAGAAATCAGTGCCCTTGAGTAAATTAAATTTTAAATCGATATATTGACACGATTTTCGATATTTTCGATAATATGTCAAAACTTAACATTAATAAATTCAAATTCTGGCAGGTATTTGTATAAACACAAAATTTTTTTAGCTTTTTATAATATACTCGTATATTTTTTATAAATGTTATCAGCATAAGGAAATCCAAATATTTATATGCTAATTTTTCCTCAGTGTCAAAAAGACGTTTGTGAATCGCTCTGTGTGTGCGTGTGCCTGGTCAAAATAATTGTTATTGTTACTTGAGTGGCAGCCGGTGGGGGAGGCGATGAAGAACCGCATCCTCGAAACATTATAACGTTTGTGGTAATGTGATTAACATTTCGGCCAAAGCCCCTAATGACCAAGTTGTCGACTTAGGACCGGCCGGCCTCAGTAGCGGCAAAGTTATTAAACTCGTATATGTCCATATATACATACATCCGTATGTATGGATGTGTATCCCGAGCATTGATTGGCGCATTGTGGTGCGCGTGTGCGGTCAACGGAGTGAGTGAGTGTGTGTATGTGCTGTGCTTGGCGCTTGTTTGTCCAACGCCTCGTATACGTAATGAGTTTGCATGTGCATTTTCAATAAAAATTCATTTCACAATCGCTTCACTCGAGTGTGTACAATGCTGGAGTAATTGCATTTTAAAAATTGCTTATTAAGGCAGAATACCCCCCCGCCCCGACTTGCCTTTGTCTACCGATTAACCCTCCCGTAATGGCCATTAATTGTAACCACGGAATTTCTCATTAGCCCACAAAAACAGGATATTTTAAATAAGTTAAAACCAGCATTAAAAATCTTACTCAGTACAAGTTTGGTCAAGGATTTTTTAACAGTACACACCTAAAGAGAGAGAAATGGAAATTAATTTATAATTAGTTATGATATATGGATATTTAAAATATTAAATGTAAGATAGAAATAGTGTTAGGTTAAGTAAAATACTTTTGAATTAATAACTTGATAATACTAAACATTACCCAGAAAGTTACTAAGAAAACGCTTCAGTTCCCAACTGCTTATCCTTGCAACCAGATGCGACTTTTCCGTCAACAAGTTCCTCAACACATGAGCTACTAAATATTCCAGTAATATAACAAATGGAAAACCTCACTCAGAGGCGAGGAAAACCTCACCGATAGCAGAGAAAGGGCTAGACGACGGATCCCGTCTGTCAAATCAACGTGGAGAGCGCCGCAAAGTATGCAATTTACAAAAATAACGTGAAATATTTTCGCAACGCATCGTTGGCGCTGAAAAAAAAATATATATATGTATATATATCTTTAGGAGAGACCTCTAGCTAGAGCAAAGTCAGCTCTAAAACCCAACTTTAGCTTCGACACGAACTGATTTATAAAGTTTACAAATGCGTGGCAAAAACCTCGTGACTTGACTTGACTGACGACGAGGAGGACGACGGACTTGGCCCCGGTTTGAGTTGGCTTCAGTTTTTCGGGATTTGGGTTGAAAAACGTTTGCCACTTAACACGTACGCCGCATATTTTGTGCCACGCCCTGCCATCGTCCCTTTGTCCCTTCTTGTACCCCCTGCAACCTCGGTTACTCCGGTTTTTACACTAGAAAATTTTTGCTGATTTTGCGGAGTTCGTTTGCAGCCGGCGAAATTTATACGCTGAGTGCAGAAGTTGCCTCCACTGACTGCTGCCATGTGCTTTGTTTGTGCGGCTCTGATCCTTGAATAATCAACAACAGCAGCAGGGAGCAGGAGCAGGGAGCAGGGAGCAGGACGAGTCGGATAGATAAACACACACACAGACAGAAAAATTCGGAGAGTCGAGAGGATGCAGCGTACGTTGCTCAAATATTAATGTTGACCCTGGACAGAGAGGCAACCTCCGGCTCGTTAGGGCAGAGATCCCATTTCACAAATGCGCGGCATCATTCGTAATCAGAAGTCGAACATTTGGCATTAGCAGAGGTCATTAGTGGTCATATAGTATTTTTAAAGATATTCTAAAGGCTTTTAGAACTTTAGATGGGGTTGAAAATGGTTTTGTTATTTAACTCGAATATTTCTGCAAGCAAAATGTAAATAAAATCCTCTTTGTTTATTAAAACAAATCTAATATTCATGCAGTTGTGTATTCTGTAAACAAATTGCTATTCGATTCCTCATCTCTGGCTGGATGCTGGCCGCTGGATGCTTCTCTGCAACTCTGGAAAATCGCAGAAGTTATTTATTCCTTTGTTATTGTTTTTCTGCCACCAGCTGGCACTGTGAGGTTTTTCCTGTGTCTGCGCTTGGCTATTAGATGAGGAAAAACTTCTATCCCGGTCGCTTATCTCTTGCCTTTAGCAAGAGCTTTTTGTTTTACTCATTTTGTCCTGCTTTATGGCAAAGAAAATACAAAAAGAGGGGAAAACAGGAAGCCAGATGCACTAGCAAATACCATAGTATAGCATAGAGAGAGAGTGAGGAGTGAGTAGAGTAGTATTGTATATATTTTCCAACTTATTGTGCTCATGTTTACAGGACATCATACCGCCACAGCTCCCTTTTCGTTGCTGTCTACGCTGGCGGCTATTTCAATCGGTATTCCTGCGCTAAGTCCCAGTGCTCGTTTAATATGTATTTCATGTTTTAATATCTGACACGATTGCCCAACAGTTGCTAGCTGCTGTATTTTTACACATTTTTTCTTTCCTTGTTCCGAGTTACCAGTTCCCAGTTCCCAGTTCCCAGTTGCTCCCGTCTCTCCCAGCGAATTCTTCGAATTTTTGAGCAACCAGCAAAAAGTTCTTGCCATTGCCTTCTGGCGCGAGACTTTTGGACCCAACTCACTCTGTGCCTTGCCCGGCTGCCAACCTTTTCTTCATTTTGCGATTGAATAAGTTGGCTCCGATACTGGCCAAGATTTGCCAAGACAACAGAGGCGACAAGTGGGGGGAGGGGCGGAAAAAGTTAAGAATAAAATATGACATTGGAAAGTTTATGACACTTATTGCAGGCAGAAAAGTTGACGCGATTGAGATGTCCAGATCGGTCGGTCAGAGGTGTTCAAATTTAAATTGGAAAAGTCTTTCGAATTAACTGACTTATTTCGACCTTTTGTTTAAGCCTTTGGTATTTACATTTTACATTTTTTTGTAGGGGTATTTGAGAGTTTAATATATCCTCCACTAATCGTTTCAAATAAATGTTGTAATCATAGATAGTTTTCCTTGTTTGCTCTAGTAATACTGTCCACACTAGTGGTTAGCCATCATAAAATCTTGAAGTTTATTTCAAATATTTTCCTTCGATTAGCCGACAAGCTGAAGGCCAACTTGACAGTTTCTCGTTGAGCTGAACATTTTTATTTGGTATACTCATTTCCCTGAACGCCACAGCAGACCCTCCTGCTTTTTCCCTCTCCCTGCAGTCCACCAGCTGTTGACTTCGACTTATAGACGCTCTGGATTTAAGTGTTATTGTGGGCAATTTGATACTTTCGATTGAGCAACAACATTTGCTTGTGCGTTCGTTCAACTGAAGCGTGCAATCCAGACGGGACAGCTCCAGCTCTGGCTCCGGCTCCGGCTACGTCTCCGGCTCCACCCAAGCACATACTCATCCCTATGGCACTGGGCCGTAGCCCAATGACACCGCCATCAACCCCACACAACATGGGCGGAAAACCCACCACATAATGCTGTAAAAACACGCAAAAATGGCTGCCACACATTGTACACAGAGAGGAAAATAGGGAAAGATCAAGGATTATGAGTAATCAATCATCACTCTTTTTATCATTATTAAGCATATTCTTAACGACTTTAATTAATAACGAAAATTATATTTAAATCAAGATTTAGACCTAGAATGTTAACGAAAGATAAACAAAGCTTCAAAATATCGATTCAAGTATCTCCCTCCATTTCACAAGAAAAATATCTGAAAGTGTGAATGAAATTTAAAAAATCGAAATTTATTTCTTTAACGTTAAAATAACGATATAAATAAAAATGATCGAAAAACTGTTAAAATATTTATTTTGTTGCCAATCATATTTAAATCATATTTCGTTACAGTAACAATGTATCAATATTTTTTAATATTCCAAGTTAAGACTCTGTCTTGACATTATTAAAAGGGGTTAATTCACCTTTAACTTTTTTTTTGTTTTTGTTAATATTTCTCTCAATTTAATTTTATATTTATTTTCAGTGCACATTGCCCCCAATCCTCTGATTTTTCCGCAAAGTTCTGCAGACGCCTGAAAAACAAGTTGAATATAAATGATGTTGTGTGAAGCGGCAGTGGAATAAGAATGCGAAGGGACGAAGAAGGATAAGCAAGGACTCGCAGGACTAAGAGAGATGTCTTGTCTGCAACTCGGCGTGTGTGTGTGTGTGCGTTCCTGTCCTGGTTATTTATTTGTATGCTAAGCTGAAACATTCAAAATATCCAATATAAATCGTTAGCCAACTTTAACCAATCAAATATAATGCTCACACAGACACTTATAAACTGCCCCAGAAAGAGACAGTTGAAATTCTGTTTTTTTGAATTAATCTGACAATCCCAAGGGCTTAAAATTAAGGGAAGAATTAGGCCCTAGAGAAAAATTCAATTTAAAGCTAAACGAGGAACAATTTTAATCAAGGCTATAAAACTAACTATTTGCCAGACTGATTATCAATCAGAATGCTTTAAATTAAGATTCTTTCCGGATCAATACTTGCTTTCAATTATCCAGAAACATGTGGAATTACTCAAAATAACACGCAAAACACAATTATCCCCTAATGCGTACTAAAGGTGCAATAATTTATAGCAAAACTATTACAATATTCCACACACACACCTCAGTTAAGGCCCTTTCTTCCCTTAGCAAAATTAATCAGGCTTTGTTGCTGAGCACTGATTTTACTAATAAATGGCTTGAGGCTTTAATTACAAAAGGGCGAATAAAAAACCCAATTATCTTGGGCACTGGAGTTGCAGCAATTTTAACAATATTAAATATTGTTAACCCACTTTGTGCGCTGCACACACAAAGCAAGTTCTGAGAGAAGGAAATCAGAAAAGCTAAAATACAACAATTTTGTGCAGAACTTGATTAGACCGGCGGCGGCACACGACAGAATACAGGACATACAGGACACGACCTCTCCACTACAATCCACTCCATTCCACTATACTATATAGCCCCGGCCAGTCCCGCCACTTTATTTCATTTTAACTTTTCTATGACGATGCTGCACAAATTTGCACAGCTGCGAAAAAGTTTTCCCACCAAAAAAAAAAAAAAGAGGTGGAATGGAAGCCCGGCGCTATCAGTGGCAAATTAATCCGACTCCAATCTGATGCCCGGACTGGGAGTCACACAGCACAAGTTGGCGTTGAACTTGCACAGTTGGATGCGGAAAAGTTGAGAAGGGCCAGGAGTCCAGTCGAGGCCAGGCCAGGTGTCCGGGATTCGCATTCATCACCGAATGCAACAGTACGTAAGCAGGCAGTACTGCTGGTTTCCTTGCCATCTACCAGTTACCAGTTCCCAGAGTTTCACTCCAAGTCCCAGTTCACTTATCCATTTCGCTGCAGTCCATATAATTTGTTACACCATCACCCGGATGGCACAGTGAAACGCAACCCACACTGGGAAGGGGTTAAGGGAAATCAAAATGCAATAGATGGGGATGGTACAGTGAAGCAACTATGGGTGGGATTTATATTTTAATTCCTTTAAACAGAAGAATTACAAGATTTTTAATTTGCCTCTCTTTCACGCTTTGTGTGCAAAGTACAAGCTAAACAGCTAAACTTGGTAGCAAACGAGAGCGTAATTTTTAATTGCACTCTTTGAGAGCTTTGCTTTTCTTTCTGTCTCCTACGAAAACCAGTCACATCTCTAACTGAATGCCCAAAATGTGGTTGATTACTGGCTTTTTGCACATTTTTCACATTGAAAATCCAACTACGTATTTGCAATTTGTTGGGGAAAAGCAGCACCAGCAGCAGCATATCGCAGCGAGAGAGAGGTAGAAATTCCAGAAGGGGCGCGATGGCGTGATTGAATGGGTCGACGGGTTTTGGAGCTATGACCCACGCTCAAATTGGACGCCACATAATGAGAGTTATGGCTAATGCATTCGGGGTTTGGCTATCCGTTGGCTTTTGGTCCAGCTCTACCACCCACATCCACCCCGCCATCCAACTTGATGGATTGCCCAGGGCGTAACCCCAACTAGAATCACCCGGTTTTTCCACCACGTCCTCTCAATCCTCAATCCTTTTTAAAATGAAACATCCAACTAGTGCCAGGGAGGTGCAGGTGCAGGATTTGCATAGTCAAATGTCCGACTGAGTTCGAGGGGCGTTTTCCTATTCGCTTTTGTGGCCTTTTCCTGTCCTTGCCTTGAACCTAACCCCAAAGCAAGGTGAAAGTCAAGTCTCTCTGACCACCGGGCACCACTTGATAGCCGCGCTCTCCCCATTGGAAAGCAACCTGAAATCAATGTGGTTGGCTGGCTGGCCAATTTTTACCCTCATTTTTAATTTATTTAATGGCCTGTCTGAGGGCTAGAAACATACCTAGGAGGAGGTGGTAAGACATAGACACGACCGATGCATAATATAAAAGGGTTGTTAAAGCTGAAACACTTTGTTTCCAAGCACATGTTGCAATTTAATAGGATTATACATTAGATACGGAAATAAATTAGAATTAGTTGTAGGAAATAGACTTCAAATAGTCTTCTAGGGTGAAGGAGAGGAATTCTTTATACCGATTATTAAAGATATAAGTATTTAAGAAAGATCTCATAATTCTTAAGAGTTCTCCCTTTTAGTTTTATATAAGTTTTCTCTTGATTCCCTCGAGCTGTGGTCACCTTATAATACCTTCTTGTCAAATTCCAATAGCTTCCTTTTGATTCAATCTAAGAAAGTAAGCTGAGCAATGTAAGTACCGCAAAACTGAATGACCAAGTGGTTGTCCTGGGAAAAAATCCCAGGATATAGAATCAGGCGGCGAATACGGGAGCAAAGAGCAGTTGTGTAAGCAAAAGAAGAATGTTGCTGAACAAGCAAAAATTTTATGACATTGCGAGCCAGCAGTGAGGGGGACTTGAGACACAGCAAGGGGAAACTGCAGCAACAAAAGGAAAACGAGAGAAAATGGCTTTGACAGACCATGATATGCCCTATAATTAAGCCCTTTTAATGAATTTACAGTAGAGAATTGGCTAACAAGCAATACCGAGAAAAGTTTTTAAAGCACATCGATATGAAGCATTTCATACGATAAATTTATCGATATTTTTTAAATTGTTTCCTATATATTTTACTAAAAAATTTGAGTTTTACTAAAAGAGTCCTACAAGAAAGAGTTTAATTTATTGATACATCAAAGTTATTATCCAAAGTCAAGAGAAATACATATTTTGTATGGACTTTCATATCAAAATAAGCATAAAATATCGATAAATTATTCGTATATAGATTTCTATAACCTAAGTCTAGATCTACCTCCCTGATGATGTTTTATATATTTTTCCATAAAACCCATATACCCCTGCACTCTATGAATACCCTGTACTAAAATAGAAGAAGGAAGAAAACGAATGAAAAACGCAAACACAATTATAACAAGTGGCAGTGGGCAAAAAGCCACTCCCCCTTGCCCCTATTTCGCCCCTTTCGAGTGTGTTGACCAACAATGTTGGTCACAACATGTACACACACACAGGACTCGGGGCCCCACCCAAGCCTGGTCGTCCTTCCACTAACAAGAACTAATATTTGACAGCTGCCTCAGCCCCGAAAACTGGGCAGAAAAAAAGGCCAGCAGCAGCAGCAGCAGCTGAGGGGAAGCAGCGTTCAACGACTTTTGGCTGATTTCATAAAAGGTCAACAGAGCACAAAAAAAAAAAAAAAAAACAGCGAGAAAGAAAACAAAATACCCAGGTTCCTGGCCAAGTAGCTGAGAGAAGGCCAGTAAAAAATGAATTCTTAAAAAAATTGTACCAACAAAAAAAGAAAACAATTTGGCATGCACAACACATGCTGCCGCTGCTCATTTCGGTGGAAACAAAGCGCACTGCAGAGTCCTCCCTGAGGTGCCCATCTAGCAGCAATGATGAAAAAATAAAAATACAGCGAAAAAACAAGGTTTCGAAAAATACGTTCAGCAAAAAACCCGAAGTGAATAACAATATTGCAACCTCTAGATACATATATGAACGTAGCTATAGATATATACATTTAAATATAGTTTGCATGCCGCAAGAATGTTGCAGGTTTTGCAGGTGCTTGCAACCAAATTAAATGAATGTTCAAGAAAAATTCGGTTATGGGTAAATGAATAAAAAATAATAAGAAATTAAAGGTTACTTCTGGGTGTACACTATGAAATTGATAACAGATTACGGTAAAATGTAAAAATAAACCGATAACTTATACATGAGAAAATTTAAGTCCCATAAAGCTCAAATAGGTTTAAACAACAACTTTATTATTTTAATATTTAAATTTAAAAAAAAGTACTTCACGATTTAAAACCTTCCTTTTAAATGTTCCATCGAATTTATTTTGCAAATATATTTTTATATTATTATTATTATTATTATTATTTTCCAATTCTTCTTTTTCACAAAAAAGAACGTAATAATCTCTCACCAGAGCCCCCGCACAGTTCATGGAACCATTTGACCGGTTCAGAGCCCAAATAAGCGCTTTAAATAATTTATATATTTCCTTGCCTAATCCCACAATCCCGGCCGAAGCACATCAGCCACGCCCTCATGCGCAAACAGCCAACTTAATGAACCATTCAAACATGCCCAAACAAGCCGGGCTAAAAAAAAAAAACAAAATGGTTACCCAAACGCACATCAAACAATTTCACAAAATTTAAGCGCACTTTCAGTTATTGTTATTTGAACCCTTTTTTTGTTGTTAACCCACAAACGCACACACTCGCAGCACACTCATCAACAAGTACAATGAAAACAACCCCGTCATGGCCATTTTAATCAGCAAATGGAAAAAGAGAAAACAAAAAATTATATCGTATATATGCTGCGTAATAGGATTCTTAACAAATGTGCAGAAAAGGAGGAAAAATAAATGCTGCATAATTTGAAAATGTATGCAAAATCCTTCGAAATGAGCAGTGTGCGTCTGTGTTGTCCTTCTTATCAATGCTGACACTCGTCCTTGGCTAGAGCTTCCGTTCTTCGCTCCTCTCGCCTCCTGTGCCTCGAGGCACTTTCTTTGTTGTCGCTCCAAAAAGAATCTAATTTGAAATAAATGAACTAAATATGCTTAACACGCGCGCACACACACACACCATCACACACACAAGTCCAAGTCCTGGCGTGGCTCAGCAGAGTCCTTGGCTCACATCGACGGCTCTAGGGGTCCTTGCTTTTATTTTTCGGTGGGGTTGTTGCTCGACCGTTTTGTCTGGCGCATATGAAATAACTTTTCGTTAGGTTTTCACTTATTTCGTCCCAGTCGAAACAATTGTTGCCACACAACCAACTCACACACACATTGTCCTGGCTGGGTGGTGGGATTACGCCCACTGCAGTCGCCATAAACGAATTTGCATGGAATTTTAATAAGGCTAACAAATATTTTTATTTGCCTTTTTGTTGGCGGCTTTTCTTTATTTTCTTTTTTACTTTTTGTGTGGCCTTTATTTGGATATTTTTCGTCGCCATTTTGGTTTGTAGTTGTAGGTTGCGACATGTTTTTGCAAGGCTGTGTGCGGGGGATGTACAAATAAGCATAAAAATGGCAAACTGATGACAAGCAATCACGGAATTTTAACAAAAATAATGGCTCAAAATGTAGAAACAACATTGTAGTTTCCATGCTCCTGCGTACTCCTTGTGCGGGGGGCAGTAAATAAATGTAATGTTGAAGCTGATAAAAAATCGCAAGAGCACATCATCAAGTGAAGGTCATAAAAAAGGTTATGGCCACAGGCAATAACATTAGCTATGGTAAATCAGCAGCAAATAAAGACCAGCACTTAATTCAAATTTATTGCCCATTTCCCCAGCAGGTCTTCTCTCTCTCACACAACCCATTTCGATCGTCCGCAAAGTATGCTCAGCTTTGTCGAATCGAAAAACTGATTAGGTGGCAAAAATGAAAAAGGAAGAATGGCTTAAAGTGCCGGTTTCTCAATGTCCTGTTAAGGTGGCACTTGGTTAACCGTTGGCATAAATTAAATAGCATTCAAATTGATCGTATATAACATTTGGGTTTCATAATGCCCGGTAATTAAACCTAATTACAGTGATAAAAGGTGTTTTAAAAAGCACAGAAGGAGCTGTTAACCACAAAACTCTGTCATTGTTTTAAATTCTTCGAAAACTATATTTCATTTTCTATTATTCTCTCGTGTAGCTCTAATAATCTTCTGTTGAGTGATATTTTTACATGGCACTTAGTTAGTCCTTTGAAAAAGAAATTCGCGGAATAAATGTTAGCTGTTTTTTCACGACCAATTTTAGCTTTTCCTTAAAACCAGTTAATGTTTTTCGAAAGTCTGTTGTAACAATGTTCAGCATCAGCGCGACATTAGCGACACGAGCATGTTCAACAGCCTCCGGATAGCTCTGTTTTAGGGCGGTTTTTGCCCCTCAAAAAGGGAGTTGCCCCTTCGCATCAGCTCTTCGTTGATGTTGAACAGCGGTCATGGGGTTGTGGCAAAGCCAAAAAACTTGTTCTCCGCCAACAGATGGATATGGAGAGGCCCTGCTTCCTGTCTGCGAGTCATCTAACAACTGCACAATGATGTCCAGCCAGCATGTCCGGCTAATAGTTTTCATTCTGGCTCATGCTCATGCACATTGACCACAGAACCAGAAACTAGATCAGCCCAGACCGGACCACTTCACTCGGCACATTTGTCATTCGCTTTTTGAGTCCGGTTTTGTCTACCAAACGAGTATTTCCCAAATAATTTAGACTCTCCAAGGGGTCAGAGGGGTGGCAGGAAGGCAGAGAGGCAGCTTAATAACCCATATAAGTCATGGAAATTCACTCATAATTTTTCCTTTATTGAGGATATGCTCAAGCAGTACAACGAGCAGGATTCTTCACTTTTGTGTCCATCTGTCGCTTTGTTTCAAGTATGTTTATGATAGTTTTTGAGTGCCTACACTATGGCTTTGTCTGGAACAGCTTGTCTGTAACGAGCTCTGGCTGATCTGCAGAACATTTGTTGCTTGCTGATTGGGGAAATGTATTTTACGAATATAATCCTATTAGAACAAAACTAATTGGGGGTATAAATATGATTAGGAAAAAGAGAAAAAAGGAAGCTATCTTCACTGCGTTCCAAACTTCTGACTAAAATTCTTCAGTGGTATAAACATAAAGTGTCTTTAACTTTATTAAACATGATTCAACACTTTGAGCACTAGAAAGCATATTTCACTTTAAGATATGCAATCTTAAGGGATAAATTCCTCTTTAATATTAATAATATGAATACCAGCATAATTGCGATGAAATTTTAAATATCTTAACAATTTGTGCAAATCAATTATGCACATATTCAAATCTCCTTGGCATAAATTTACAGCTCAGCAAAAAAACGAAGTGTTAAGTTTTGTATTTTACTTTAATAGCTGTAAACATAAACATTGCCTATGGAAAACTATTTGTATATTTCCTTTATATATAAATACTTTTTGTTGTCTCAATTAGAAAACGAAAGGGATGAAAATTCCATTTAATAAAAATCAATTTTGTCATCAATCATTTCCAAGGGGAAAGCGGCAAAAAATAGCATTGAATCCCAGCTGCAGCAGGCGATTTCTTCTCATAACTCTTTGGCCATTCCACCATCAATTACATTTTATATATATAGGTACATTTTTATACATTTTGGTATATTGGGTGGTAAAGAATTTTCACAAAGACATTCTCGGCTCGTTTTTTGTTCAAAGCAATTGCCACTGCAGCAGCAGCTGGACAAACACGATAAGGATGCTGCTGCCACCATTCATTTCATTGCACGCACAGCTCGAGAAAATTCCCAAAAATACTATAGTATTCGGATAATTTACATACACATATGCACGGCATGCGCAAAGAAAATTCAATTCGGCAAATTTACATTCGAAGTTGAAAATTGATTTTTATCTTTTGTTCCGAGAGGTTGGTAACAGGGAATAATTGCTTCGATTTGCATTTTATAAAATGAACTTTAAACTTTGCCTCTGCTATTGCTGATTGCTTTTTTTTTGTCAAAATGTGTCTGTGTTCTTAGTATATTTTAGGGAACTAAACCTATTCGAAATAAAGGGTGCCATCAATGCAAGGAGTTTCATTTGAAATTTATTAAGATAATCATAGCACTCTCTTTCATAGCAAATTATTTTTTAATTACTTGAGTTTTTTTGGGCTTAATTATGTTGAATATTCGTTTAAAAGAAAAAGATATTTCTATAATATTTTCAACAAAGAAATATTGAACTTAAAAATAAACGTAGCACTTATAAGCCCAAGAGTGTTACTTTTTATAGTAGTTTCCCTTAAATCCCATAGTTATGTCTATCACAAGCCCATTAAAACCCAAGATAAAATAGATAAACACTTTTCTAGCATCATTCTTATCACGGGGTTTTTGTATTTCAGGCTGCAGCTGCTGTCGCTTCGGTAATGTCATGCGAAAACTCAATAAATTTTGCGCCAACGATTTATCATGAGCTTGATTACGAAAATGCAGACACAATCACAAGCTGAATGTGTGTGTGTGTGTAAGTAGGACCCAGTTGCATGCATAAAATAATATGGCAATATTATAATAGACATACAACAATGGAAGCAGAGCAGAGCAGCACCCAAAATGGCTGCCATTTTTCACATGTCAGGCCATTGATTTGCAGTTGTTACACAAAATGGCGGCCGGGAACCGTTAGTAACCCACTAATGGATTGTTGCCAGTCATTCAGGAACGTGTGAGTGTGTGTGTGTGTGTGCGGGTTCAAGAAAGGTTATAACTAAATTAGCATAAATTTCGGCACGAGAATTGACAAGCCTTGCCTTGCCTTGCCGTCGATTATACATTTCGAAGTGTCGAGTAAATGTTTGAATTATCCTTCCCTCCTCTCAGAACTAAAATTAACAGGTTTCGCTTTGATTTATGAACGACGAGTGGCGTCAATTGAGTGGGTGGAATACAAATTAATAGATTAATATTTTATAATCGAATTTCGTTCGTGATTTGCATACCTGGCCTGCACCTCAAGACTACGAAAATGAGCCGAAGGCGTACGTAGTCGAGGCTAGAAATTGCAAACGTCACACTGTCAGAGAGCAATTCAAACATTTTCCATTAAATTTAATTTACTGCACAAGGCACCACCTACATACATACCTCTCACAATAGACCTGACAGGACTTCGTCCAATGCATCTGTCAAAATGCCTGCCAGAACCGAACCAAGAGGACCAAGTCAAAGTCCCTGGCACGGTAAATTAATTAACTTTATTGTCTGAGACTGTCGTCCTGTTCGTAATTTGATTAAACAGCTCCAACTGCCACGTGTACATGCCTCTTCCTCACTCTCTCTTTATATATACTCTTAGACATGAAATTATCTATATATATTATGGATATTATCAATTTGATGGAAGCATTTATCATTTTAGGCTACATTTTTGAAATGAAATGTGATTTCTCTGTCATTAAAGGTGAATCATAGGCCACGATTTCTCTTCTCTCTAATTTAATGGACTTGAGCTAATGGACTAAATAGTTAACTCCAGAAAATGGCAGCAATGTCTGTCATAAATATTGACACACAACTCTGATATTTTCAATCTTGAATTGTCTGGAAATCTAAAGAAAAGAGGACTCTTAACTGCTCTTTAATAATCAAAAAGTTATAATTGAATAAAAAACTTTCAGCCTGAAAGTATGGTACGGCTTGTTCAAGTTTTTGTCTGCAACAACTGCCTGACACGAAGCCATAATGATTATATTATTCCAAATCATTTAATAATATATATGGTATGTATATACATATGTATATAATTCCTGTTAGTTTTTCTTTGGATTTGAATCAATTTTAATAATTCATAATGCTCGAATTGTAGCTGCAAGGGTATACAATCTTCGGCGTGTTAAAGTTAGCTTCTTTTCTTGTTTTTTATTTAACATAAATAAAATGCCAAACTAAATAGAACAAATAGATGAGGTAATAAAATAAATAAGGGGGAGATGCAATAAATTAAGATGAGAAGATAAGGGAAAGACTGCCAGTACAAAACGGTGAAACGGCGCACTCTAAACATCAGTTACCGAGAAATATAAGCGAAAACCCTAACAAATAAAAATATATATATATTTTATATCTATAGTACTTAAATATATGTATATATATCAGTATACATGAAGACGTTCCCCCTCTCTCAGTTGATTTCCAAGTTGGTAATGCAATTTTGGTTCCCTTTTGCACTCTGCATTTGGGACAGCAAAGTTTCACTACCAACTTTCAGACCATTTTGATTTACTCTTTTCTAGTTTTCAATTGATTTTCACAACTTTTTTTCATCGCTCCATAAAAACAGAAGTAAAAAATAGGAGTACAAAAATTCAAATAAAATTAAAAATAGGGAAAATGTAAAAAATAACAATTTACAAAACAAAATATTTATATATGAAATATTATAATGAATTGAGTTATTCTTGAAGAGTAAAAACATTTTAAAATTTGGAAATACACAAAATAGTGAGTAATTTCAATACTCAAGTGAATAAAATAAATTCAGAATAAATTGAAATACAATGAGGAAATTAAAACAGCTAAATTGTCGTCAATTAAAGTTATTTTTAAAAATTTCTATGGCACTCCTGAGATTTAAATAAATTCTGATAAATAAATATGTATGACTCAAAGGCCGGAAAACGTTGTTTCTCTTTCTAAATTGTGAAAAACATATATATAGAGGCACGCGTCCCAAAGGTATTATGAAAACAATTCCCTGCATTTATTAACGTCATCATTTGATAAGAAAAAATTTGCTCAAACCCCACTATTTCTCCACAGAATTTATGCGATAAAACCGTCTTACGGAATCCTATATATTAGTTATATTCCTTCTTAGAGAGCTCAGTTCCACTTCGTTCGGCAATTAAATAAGTTCACATCCTTCAACATGAAGCTCCTGAAATTCGCTTTCGTTCTTCTGATGGCAATCTTTGCAGTTAATGCCAATGAAAGTGAATGGTGATTATAGTGATTTTATAAGAGACGTTCTTGCAAAAAACTTACTTATCTTGGTGTTTTCACAGCCCCAAGCCAAGAGAGTGCCCCGTCCGACATCCGGAATTATCCGAATCGAAGACAACATGATCAAAATGAATATCTTTCGAGATGCGAAGACCTACTTGATGTCGACCATGTTTACACTTAATGAAATAAATGGAATAAAATTTAACTTCCGTTCTAAAACTAATTTAAATATATAATTTTTCAATGTGTTTCGTAAATTGTAATGTGCTAAAACTAATGTCAACCAAAGCCTCAATAATGAATGTAAAGTTTCATAAATAAATATTATGTGTATTAAATCAATGGTAAACGTTTTATTTTGAGAATAATAGTCGGAAAAATCAACTAAATCAAATATGTAAAAACATAGATACAGTTACATAATTCAATTTTCCTACAGTATACATGTTGATTTTTTAAAAACTAAACAAGACCTCATGATTAATAAATAATATAAATAAAACGTAATATTTAATACTTTAGTTTATAATTTGAATCCTACATAAGAGTCTTAAAATCCAAGTTAGGTTATATAATATTTATGTCGGAGAGAATTTCAGGGGAAGTACACTTTTCTGTTTTGTGCGCGAGCATAGCGGCAGAGACTGCGATAGTCCCTGCCTCTGCCTCTGCCGCGATCCCTGCTGCTGAGTGAGGTCCGTCTTCGTTGCCTAGAAACTGTGTGTTACAAAGATAACACTAGATTGGTCGATCCTGAGTGAGATTGACAGGGGTCATGTGGAGCGGAGTTGCGGAGTGGATTCCATTCTGGTAGGACAAGAAGACGGAACTCGCTGTGCCTTGATTGAAGAACCAACGAAAACGGATAAAACCGCATAGCTCCCGATATATATATAAAATATATTTCAAGTCAATTTCCCTACATACAAATTAAAGGGTGCCGCATGATTATTTTAATATATAAATTATTATAGATACCGAATATATTTTTCAAAAGCAGCAAACAAAACAAGAAAAGCTCAAAGCAAATCAAACACATTTAATATAATTAAAACAAATAAGTGTCTTGTTCTTTTTACCTTGGTTAAACTGGTATAATTACCGCCACTCACTCTTGATTTAAATTAAATAACATGGAAATATTAAAAATCGAGCAAATTGGCAATATATTTTGGAAAAGACATAAGTTTTTGCTATATATCTATCTATAATTGCAAAACAAAACTCCAACTTTAATATCTACAGCAAGTTTAACTGAATATTAACTTATGCCCAGTTAAAGCTTCTGTTCAATCATAATAATATTTACATATTTCTTAGAGCCACATCTAAATGCATAAGAATAAAAAAAATCTACTCACATAAACAAATTCAATTCGAGTTAAAGAACCATCGTAAAAATAAAAACCTGTTCCCGAGCACACAGCACGTGCAATGACGTATTTCTTGATATCCCAACCAGAGGCGAGATATTGGATTTTACGATAGCCGCCTGGAACGCTTGTCAATCAAACGCGCTTAGCAAACGAGTTCTAGATTTCTCCAGAAGAGAGACCCACAGCCAGACGCATGCAGCCGAGTTCAAGTGCAATTAACTGCAGCTAATTGAACCTGAAATCGGAGGGACAGAGATAGAGACCCGGGAGACCGGTGCCGGAGCCGGTGCTGTTGATGGGATTTTCACAAAACAGCGTAGGGTAATACCACACGTAAAAATCAATAATGCGGTTTTGCCCCATCCAAAAGCTGATAACAACGACTGATCGGAGCTGCTATATAAACGGCGGGATGAATCTGGCAAAGGCATCAGTTCAGTTCTCGCTTCTGTTCAGCTAATACATCAAGATGAAATTCCTCTCGGTTGCCTTCCTGCTCGGCCTTCTGGCTCTGGCTAGCGGTAAATATAATGTTTAATACTATAATTATCAGTGATTGTTATTTAATAATTGTTTTAATCTATCCGATTAGCCACCCCCTTGAATCCTGGCAATGTCATCATCAATGGAGACTGCCGGGTGTGCAATGTCCATGGCGGAAAGTAAGATGGAAACCTCTCTCTCCCTCTCAGCTGGATGAACAATTTCGGAATATTAGCTGGAAACAACAATAATCAATGATGATTACCTATTTGAAAATAAAATTCCCACACTAATCTCAACGGCATATTGCGATTTAATCTCTGACCTAATTCCGATTGCAACATCTGTCGGTGGGGGCATTAACATTTCATTTTATTAATGCCTGGCCTGGTACATATTCCATATATACCATATTCAAGGCCCAAAACGATTGGTTGTGCAGTCCATTGATTTGTTGTAAAATTTAATTTATTTGCTGTGGCTGGCGGCCGCATTGTTGGGTGCTTTATTGTCTGGATTAAGGAACATAATGTACACTTAATATGCATATAACTGTTATGTTAATGCCGCCACTGACGTCCCTCCTCCTCCTATCGCAATGATTTTAATATTCCCCCCACTTTTCACGTATGGCATTTTGCATTGATTTATTAGCGTTTTCCAAGAGCTGCATTTTTAAAGTTTTCGTTTTTATTTACCCACTCCCCCCGTATATACACTTTGAAAATTGATAATAATTAATGCGATATTCTCATTAAAAACTCTGCGAATATGTTAATGGCATGGTTTAATTCCGTTGCCAGCGAAAATTGTAATTTGATTGTGTTCAGATAATTCGAGCATCGAAATAAGTCTTGTTAAGGCTCACATAAATCCCAATTTGTTTGCTTTCCAGCTGGTTATGAAATATATTAAGTAGGTGCATTGTTATTAAATCGAAAAAATAACATTCTAGCGAACAAAGTCATGAAGAGGAGAAAATAATTATACTTTTGGCGTTATTAGCTTTATGTGGACATTAAAAAATATACATAAAAATATAAAGTTCCCTTAAGGTAACAGAAAATTCATACATACTTCATTACAATATTTGTTCAGTCTTAATTAGTTGAAGCTTACCTGCAATAAAAAAAGAAGAAATATATATAAATATTTAAAGGTTTAATATATAAGGTTTCTTTTTATTATTATTTCTGTTTTTCCTCCTAAAACCAATATTTTCTGATTATTATTTTCCCAACACGTTCCTAAAACAGCAAACATACACAAAATTATATACTGTATTTTCCTGGAATTTGCAACAGGAACTCACTAAATTATTCGTTGAAAAATAGCGTTCACCTATGCGAGTTATCCTAAAATTTCCGTTTATTATTAGGAATAAATTTCAAAGGCCTTTGTGCACATGCCATTCAAATATTCGCCTCAATTGATTCGGGCTGCAATTGGAAATGTAGATTTATGTCCCAGCAGCGCGCCAATCATCAAAATGCACTTTCTGTCGTTTTTAGACATTTTTTTAAGCCTCGTCTTTGGCATGCAAACTGAAAAAAAAAATCTCTTTTCATTTTTCCCGCAAACAGAGTCACAAAGGAAACGAAGCTGTGATGGGGCGGTGAATCTACGTCAGCCGACATGAGTTAGGAAGTGAAATAATTTCAGAACCCCAAAAGAAGCCCAATGCGCATAATTTAACTGAAGAGCGGAAAGACACGGCTATAAAAAATTTTGTGTTTTTCACCACAATGTACACGGTTTAATATTTTAATGTACATTTTCTTTGAAAATTACCAAGTCAAGTAAGGTATTAAAATAATAAAGCAAAATAACATAAAAAGAAGAAATATATCATATAATGAATTATTTTATCAATAAAAGACATTGACAGCAATGACTAACTTTTAATCAAAGTAAATTTAAACTTAAACTTAAAAAAGGATTGAATATAGTATATGTATAGTACTTTTTTTGACTATTTATTATTTATTGCATTTTTAGAAACTTGATTTATTTTCTGGTAATTAATATATCCCATCGATGTACATTTTTCACAGTGCAAAATGCGAGCAAATGCGGTTCTGCGGGAGTGTCGGAAGTGAGGGCGTTGACTGCATTTCATTTTGAGTTTTCGGCAGTCAGCAAAATGGCAGCATGCTGTGCGGCTGAAAGCCGCAAAAAGGCAGCGGCACACAGTGGGATAAAAAGGGACATTGCCTGGCCATCTCAGCTTCCCTTCACGTGGCTCTGTGGGTGTGTGTTTTCTGGCTTTATCGCATAATCTCGGCCCCTGGGCCTTGGCATCATTTTTGGTGATTTTTCTTCTGGTTTTCCTTTGCGGCTCGTCGCTACTCTGGACCCCCATCGATAATGATGTTAATGATGGGGTCGCCCATGTGCGGCATACTTTTTGGCAGCCCTTTTGGAATCTGTAAACCCCAAGCTCAAAGTAAGTCTTAATTCTTGCTTGGAAGATACTGTGGACTACTTTTACTTCAATGTTTCGCAAAATGTGTAGAGTACACATGTCGAAAGAGGGCCCTCAGAGTATGCAATAAACAATTTACTGCAACAACTCGTTCAACCTTAAAGACACAACACTAAAAACGAAAGAACAGCAAAGCACGGAGAAAACTCCTGACCAACCCTGCTTTTCCGACCATTTTTCAACTGCTGTTTAGCATAAAATTTACTGCAGCAAGAAAAGCGTTTGACGTCGACCCGAGAGCCCGTAAATCCTACTAATCAAATTTATTACCCATATATAGAGGCGGGCCGCCACCGCCGTTGCCGCCGCCAACCACAAGCTTTCTCAAACCTCGGAAGGGGGTCCGTCGTCCTCGTGTCTGGCCACTTCAAATGCCCCGGCAATATGCATATCAAATTTAATTAGAGCGACGGGGTAAACAGAGTGCCAGCCACAGCAGGTCGAAGGTCTAAGGAAGTGTAGAACGATCGGGACTTCAAAGGCAAGGCAGCTACTTGGGGAAATTTCATTGTTTTCAGTTGTGGTGTTTTTCTTAGGTTACGTAGAAAATAATTCAATTATTAAAGTACCTAATAATTAGGAAGTTCTTACGGGGGGGTTTGGTTTTACTCAAAGACCACAAAATACTAGTTTCCTGGCGAGCAAATTGTAGAAGAAATTAAGAGAGAAGCTCTAGTTTATTCTTCGAGAGCAGTTTTTGTGTTCTCTCTTCCATGCTCTCTCTTGCGGTTTACCTGCAATGCACAAGCAACTCAGTAACAACTGGGTATAACTTTCGCTCAGTAGCGAACGAGAGAGTTTCACAACTTTCCTCTCTGGTTGCAATTGTGCGAAATGAAGCTCTTCTATTGTGCAAGAACAGTTCTTTCTCTTCTCTTTCTCCTTCTTTCTCTCTCCTTTCTTCCTCTCTTTTTATCTCTATCTCTATCTTTCTTCCATTCTCTCTCGCTCCTCGCGTTGCACAAGCAAAAATTGAGTATAAGTTTCACTCAGTAGCGAACGAGAGAGTTTTACATTTATTTTCTTCGATTACTAAAAAGCGAAAATCTGCTCCGAGGAAAAAATTATGTTTATTAATTAGTTATTTATGGTCTTTTAAATTGTACTTAAAGTCTATAAGGATATATTATAATGTACGATGTATGTGAAAAAACTTATTACATTTCTTCGACCTTTTATTTTAAGGCAGTTTATTATTTTTTTCTTTTAAATAAGAAAACAACTAGTTACTTATTTAGAATTAAACACATAATTTCCATCAAGCCATCAAGCACTACTTTTTGTAGTACCCTCCAATTAAGTACATTATTTTTTTCCTTGACACTTAATTTTATATACAAGATTTTTATCACACAAAATCCTGCCTAATAAATTTCATCCCAAAAAACGACCCAAAGCGGCAGTGGCGATTTTGGCTAATTTGGATTATTTTACTGCAGCTTGAAGAGTGAGGGAACTCACGTTAATTGGCTTACAGGCCCACAAATCGGCCACACATACGCACACTTCAACAATTTGTTGTGTGCACTCAATTTAAATGGAGTTTCGTCCTGGGTTCCAGCCAGGTCCCAGACAGGGGGATACTCTGATAGAATTTTTGCTCGTTTTATGCTCTTTCCGGAGTTGCCATGAATGTGACATTAATGAGCTCTTAGCCTATCCCACAGGCAAAAGGCTCATGGCGCTCCTGGCGACGCTGCCTTTATGGCTATAATTTGTTCTTGGATTTGGTAGGGAAAGGGGGGACTGAGAGAATGGGACCAGAAGCCTCAGTATGTTCATAATTAAATTGTTATTTGGCTGCAGAATATGGCCCCAAAACTTCCTGCTCATTTGAAGGTTATAAAAGGTCGGTCCCTCCACACACCCACTCTCCCTTTCCTCGATATTCCCACTTATGTGGGTTCGAGTGGCTGCCCGAGAGAGATTAAAAAATTACGTTTATGCCTAAATGAAATCCCCTTTTCGGTGGTCACGTTGCAGGGTCTCTGTTCCCATTCCAAGGGGGGTTCAGCCTTCAGGTTCCTGATTCATTGTTAGAGTAAAAGTTTATGATTTCCCCAGCAAAAGTTAAACATAACTCCCGGTCAGGTAAGTCAGCTCGTTCGCTCTATAAACTTAATGCTCATTTCCATTATAAGCAATTTGGCCCACGAGTTTTTATGGAAATCTCTTCCAGTATATACACAAAGAAGTGTGGATTTAGTTTAATTGCTTATTGTTCAGTTCGCGGATGAAGTTTCCTTTCTTAGGTGAGCGACCAGGGTCAGGGATCCTAAATCGGATTAAGAACTTGATAGAATTACTGAAAAGTTTAAGAAGATAAGAAAAATCGCATTAACAAGGGAAACTTAATTAACAGCTATGGATATAGTATTTGTTTAATGCAGAAAATGGTTTGGCTAAAATCTAAAGGGTAATTTAGAATGTATTTAAAAAATTTAACAAAGATTTCTCAAGCTAAAACGTTAAAGTGTAAGGCTGAATAAGGTATAAATATCTTTTAACTAAAAAGGCAAATTTATTATTATAACAAAACTTATATTGAAGACAAAAAAGACATTCTCCTAAGCCGTAAACAATATATTTCTAAATCTTAAAATCCTTTTTAGATCACTTTAAAATAATCCAAATAATATTAACCATATATTATTGTTATATATTACATTAATTTAAGATAAGTCCCTGAAATACGTTCATATTCTTTAAAGACGAATCAGTCTACAGTTTATGATTGCTATTAGCGCTTTTCTAACCCCTAAAACTAAACAAAATATTATCTCCCCAAAGATTTTTAACATTAATTTATGGAAAATTCTTGAAATACTTCATACTCCGTGTCAAGTCAATAAAAAGCTATGAACAATCTTCCAACTTTTACATATAACAAGATCTATCTCGTGTGTTTTTTTAATAATCGAAATAATGACCCCTACAGCAGATACAAAAACATTGAAATAAATAATTCCTTGACGAGCGGCGTCAATAAAATTCCTCTCCCTAAATCTCATTAAAGTCTTATCACACATACACCGTTTAAACCTCCCCCCAGGGCGTTCCAATTTGCAGCGCCACATTGAGATTTATGTGGCTCATGCGGAGTGCATCGCATAAATCTCGGTTCCCGGCCCTCTTCTCACTTACAAGCTCATTTGATGTCAACCTCAAAATCTCCGGGGGATGAGGGTGAGAAGACCGGGTGGAGTAGGTGACGTTGAACACCTCAAATGTATCTATTATGAGGCGGCGCACCATTTACATGCCGCCAATTGGTGACGCTTTTCGGGCGCCATAATGAAGTTGCATTCGGCATACGTCAGGGCGTTACGCAATCAACAAAAATATATAGCTAAACATACTATATACATATATATATAAATATATATATGCACACACGACAAAGCACGGCGGCACACGGCGATTTTATCTAAATCAATTCAATGAATGCAGGCTGGCAGCCAGATGCAGACAGGCAGAAGGAAGTAACATCCCGCATGGATGTTGCTGGATGATGCTGGCAAACACGGAGCTAAAAATATATACACAGAACTTGAAACTGGGAGAGCTGGAAGCTGGGTGAGCTGGAAGCTGGGAGAACTGGGAATTCGGAATACAAAATACGGAAATACAGAGTACGGACCACGGAGAACGCTCTACCCCCGCCGCCTTTGGAAAGGCAAACACAATAACAGAGTCAGACTGCGATAAGAGAAACAGAAACTCAAATTAAATTAAAATCTTTCAGTTTCAATTACGAGTTTTTGTGTGCGCCACTCTCCAATTCCAGCATACAAAACACAAATTGCATTCAAAATGCATTAAAAGCAATTTGCACGAAAAATTTGCATAAAATCCAGGAGGGCGACACTGCGACAGAGTCCGACCCTTGCCTGGCAGCATTTGGGGGAAAGGCAAAGGAACAAAATTATATTGCTATCAATTATAATGGCAATGACAAAACGCAAATGCAACGCAAGGTGAAGTTGAAGGAACTTTTCACAGTCGACAACCGAAAACGAAAAAAAAAAAATGGGGGATGGATGCGCCATCAAGGCGGGGTTCCACTCTAAATTGCAGGGGGAAAAAAAAACGAGTAAACACCAAAAATGCAACAGAGAAGCTTCATGGTAGGAGGACAGTACTTCCATCTGGTTGCAAATGGGGTAAAAGCATTGCATATGCATTTCTTAGGGATGACAGATGAGGAATTATTTAGTTAATTAAGAAGCACATTTATTGTAGGTAATTTTGAGAAAAATTCATGGATAACAAATACATTTTGCAGAAAACTTATTTGTTAGGAACGTATTTTGTAAATAATAATAATTAATATCTTAACAGGAAAAGGAATTGTATATTAAAACAGGCTTTCTGCTTAACGTGAATTAACTTTGCATCTTTAAATTAAACTAAATTAAATTAAATAATTTAAATTATTAAAAATATCGCTTACACAAATCTCACTCACTAACCATCTCTAATTTCATGAACTGGGCCTGACTATGCAAATTTGTTTTTGTTGACGCCGTTGGTGGTGCAGCAGCAGCAGCAGAAGCAGCACAACACGGACACGCTTCAAAGGTGCAACCGATTGCTGTTGTGGCACTCAAGGAGGACGCATGTGGCAGGGACTCTACCCTCCTCCTCCAGCTCCGACCTAATGCGGAATTGGGGGAAGATGCGGAGCAGACAGACTGAGGGGCAGGACAGGGACAGCGACAGGGGCAGGGGCAGATTGGCAGGCCAGACAGATTGCCGTTGCAGTTGCAGGCAGCCGGCGCCTGATGCCACCGCCTGCTGGCTGCTGCCCCGCCCTCCATTGACAGCGACATTGTCGAAGGTGTTGGAATATATCCCAGCTTTTGTCTCCCTCCCGACCCATCCTTTCATAGAACATTGAATTATTGCTTGCTGCATGCTACAAATCAGCTATAAAGTTGCTGCTTCTGCTGCTGCTGCTGCCCTTGGTGGTTGCAACTTGCAACACACAGCCGGTATCTTGCTTGGATAAATATTGTTCTACTTGTTCAACAGAATTGCGATTGATCTTTAAATTAAATTTGCAATCTTGTTTATAAGCTGCAGCCAGAAGGCAGCTGGAGGGTAAATGGTTGGGAATTGTTTATGGGAATTGATATATTTTCCCATGTACAAAAAGAGTTTAAATTATTAAACACCATTTAAAAATGGGGTTATGCAAATATTTCATTCGAATTCCTTTTGATAAGTGATTTAAAATTATTTTTTCCAACATATTTGAATACTATTTTATCCTTTTTTGCATGTATTTATTTCATAAACATTAAGCAAAATGCAAAACACATTTGGCACAACCATTTAGGCCATTAATGGCAGACAATATAAATCAAAATAAATATACATTAGTAAATATACGAGGGTCGTTTGATAAGTCCGTGACTTTTTGAATAAAATATATTTTTTTCG
>JAEIHY010016744.1:0-18155 GCA_018904565.1 Drosophila tsacasi | reverse complement strand
AATCTGGCCAAAAGGAGAAAGAGAAAGGCAGCCCCAAGAGGGGCTGTTATTCAGTCATACACATCGTTGCTTCATTGTTTCGGTTGCATATTTTTTACATCTTGGTATAAAAAGAATTAAAATTAAGGACAAAAGATTGTGGCTTTTATATTATTTAATTTCATTGGTAAATTATCTGAGTTTTACATTATGTATTCAATATCAGCTGCAGAACTCTTACATATATTTGTATTAAGCTATGGTTATTTATTGGGTTAGTAAATTGTGTATTAATTAATAATTAAAAGATTTCTTTAGATTTACAGAAGCTAATTTCCAGTCACAAAGTCCTTCTAGAAAAAAATTAAATTACATTGATTCTCAATTGGAAACATAAAAAACCAGCTTGATCCAGGATTAAAGATTATGTTAAGCTTATAAGGAGTAAAAATCACTTTTAAAGAAGCAAAACTCGTAAGGTTCACAATCCTCTTAAAAGACAATTGACTTCTGTCTCGGGTAGCAAAAATGTGTGGAATGCTTTCAATCTCTAATAGTCTTATCTAAGGGTATCCTGCAATACCTTCTGTTTTTAAAGACGATAATACGATAAATCTAATCCCTTCAGGGGATTAGCTGGCATAAAAGGATGTGACTCGTTAAGAACCTCTGTTTCTTCTTTCTTTATTATTTATTACCTTTTGTTCATTACCTTTGGCTTATTATTACCTTTTGTTTATTTTTGTATTTTGTAATTTGATCTGCAATCACATTCCTTGATTTGGGAATCACTGAGGCGCAGGCTAACGTCATGGCCGATGACGAGGACGTTCATGATGAGGATGACCAGCCAAACTCTAGAAGTGATTCTTCTGGAAGAGTTTCGTCTGGAAGAGATTCTTGAAGGGGTTCAGGAGTGGAGAGGGAACTAAGCACTGGCAGAAATTCAGGAGAATAAACTTACCAATTATTAGGGCTTAGTTTGGGTGTTATTGTAGCTCTGAGATTCGTTTTTCTCCTGCTGAATATATATATTTGATCTTGAATATGAATTTTTTTAATATATATTTCTCGAATTCAAATTAATGCATTTTTAGCTTTACTTTTCCCAAAAACTATCTTATAAAGTGATGGATAAATATTTAAATTTTAAAACCTACTATTTACTTTCTTTAATATGCATTTAATTAATGTGTATATTTTGTTATTTAATTATTTTCCTACTTGTTGTGATTTCCCTGTAGTTTCTTAGAGTGAGCTTAGCTCCTGACTTGGGCACGAGTCAAACATAAATTTTCCATTGACTCGCTGATGTTGCTGCTGCTGCTGCTGCTGTTGCTGTTGTTAATGGCAACTGCAATTTATGCTGCTTGTCGCGGCGACTGTCTCCTCTCCGGAGAAAAGCCAGGGAGGGAAATCGGAGAAAGGGTAGCGGGGAGAGAGGGGAGCTTGGCCCGGTGGATCGCCGGTCGTCGGTTGTTGCCATTATTAATTGACGACGTTGCCTGGCGCGTCAATTAAGCTGCCTGCACAGCACTGCACAGCCTGCAGAGTGCAACATGCAGCAGTTGCTGCTGTAGCTGCTGCTGCTGCTGCTGCTGCTGCTGATGTTGCTGCTGTTGTTGCCGCTGCTGCTGATGTTGATCTTGGTACAGTCCACGCGCCAAAACCAGACCAAAACAAATAAACAAACAAACGGGCCAAGGAACCCAGGCAAAGCAAAGCAAACGAAAGGCAACGCCAGCAAACAAACAAACAAACTGAGAAAAAAAGACAAACAAAAGCCTGAAGAGTGCGAGTTCGAGTGCTAATGCGATTTTGGATCAGACCAAGCCCAGTTCGGCTTAAGAAACTGTCGTTATTATATAAAAAAACGATGAATATCAATCATTAGAGAAAATTTAAACGAATTATTAAGAAAATCTTAAGGAAAGTGGCTCTAAAGTTATATGAAAACATTTTAAAATTAAGTACAACTCTTTATATAATCAATTTGACTTATGCAATAAATAAAATTAAGCATTGAAATTATTTTCCCATTAAATTTAAACCCAAATCCGGGTATTTTCCAGCCTGAATTTGAGTTAATTTTGGCTTTAGACAAACTTTATTTAAATTCAACAATTTCCTAGCAAAGCTCTTATTATTTACCTCTTAAAATACTTGCATTTCTCTAAGGTATATATACTTCTTCCCGGTATATATCCCTTATTTCCTCTACCAACCTTCTCCTTCTTCCAACTTATCCACCGCTGCGAGTGGCCCTCCCGTGGCCAATGTCCAACTTTGGGCATATGCACATCCATCTGTATTCTATATAGCCATGCAACCACACGTACTTAGATGGCTAAGGCCAAACTGCAATTGTTGGCAATGCTTTGGGCCAGAAAAATGGCGCGCAAACTTGGCTAAGCCAGGAAAAAAAAACACAAACAAACAAACAACAAACAAGCTGGCGTACAAAGTCCAAAAAACTATTTTGGCCCGGGCCCTTAAAGCCAGCTTTTCAGCTCTTTAGCTGCTCAGCTCCTCAGCTCCTCAGTTCCTTCAGTTAAGTTCTTCTTGGCCAGCTGAGCTTGATGGCCAGCTCGTGCTAAATTTAGCAGGGACTCGGCAGAGGGCCAAAACATGGCAGCATAAACCGCGAAACCAGTTTTGGGCAGAGCTCAGCGAAGGCTCCTTTTCCTGGTTACTCCTTGGGATCTCCCCTGGGCCGGAGACCCTCCTCTCCCTCCTCTCCCTCCTCCTCTCTCCATCCTCGCTCCCTCTCACTCTCTCGGTATCCCCTTTTACGGAGCAGCACGCGTCCATGTCCATATCGCCTCGTTTCTGTTTTTTTTTTCTTGGTTTTAGCCAGGTTTCTTGGCCGGAGCGAGCGGGGATTTGGCTGACGCAGCTCATAAATTTATGTGGCAGCCTTTTGATTGCCTTTATGCTGCCGTTTTTTTGTAACTCGTTTCTCTTTTTAAAGTTAAGCACATGAAAAAAAAATAATCAACTCGCCAGGCAAGAATTTCCAGAAGGAAATTTGATCATTTTTTGAATATTTTTACATATTCTTTATTAAAAATATTAGTAAGAAATTATTTCCAAAAACCCTACAAAAATATTCGAATTTATTTCATTTGTGGGTATTTTTAATGTTATTTTATTTTTATTAAATCGTCAAAATTGTCAAAAATTGGCTAAAAATTAGAACTGTTTCCCTGCAACACCAAACCAAAACCAAATCAAACCAGACTGAAATCGGTTAAGTTATGTTCAAAAAAGCATTGAAGGTGTTAGCTATTTGTAAGCCAAAAATGGACCAATCAAATCATTTTCTCTTCAAAGTATTCACTGATATCACTGACAAATCATTCAATTAATTATTAATCATAATATGTACAAAATGTATAGTAATTTATTACATTTTAGTTTTCTGTGTACCTTTCTCTGTCTCTGTCTTGGAAGCTTTTCTTCTCTCTCTCTTTCTTTCCTCTTTTTGGCTCTTTAATTTGTGCACATAAATTGGCGTCCTAGCCACGATGATATATCCCCTGGTTTGTCCAAGTTTTATCTTTTAAATACTAAAAAAAAAAAACGAAATAAAAACCAGCTGCTGGTTTCTTTTCCTTTTTAAATTTCAGCTGCAGAAGACAAGGCTTTCAACTTAAGGCTGGCAGGTCCTGCCAATGCAGATGGTTTTGGCCAAAATTGAAAAAAGTGCCTTTTTAGAGGGTTAATTGCAACTGAAATGAGTTGATGAGTTAATGTGTTAATTATTATAATCAGGAGAAGTTAGGGGAAAAGTTAAGGGAGCAGTTAATATAATATATTATTAAAAGAAGTAGGAAGTATCTAATTCTGAAATAATATATAATGGCTGTATCTCTGAGCAGATTCTGACTGATATTATAACACCCCCAAAGAGGTATTAAAATGTAATGGAAAACTATTATTCCATGCTTTTAAATTGCAAATAAAATCTTCAGAATGTTATTTAAAATTATAATTTTTGTTATAATTTTATACGTAAACCTTGCCACAGCTTAGGCTTTCCACAGCCTATGCTTTCTAATATCTGTGCTGGAGAATCGAAGGAGTGTCCAGCCCCAGGCACCCCCAACTTCTCAGTTTCCCTGCTGCTGACCAATCCCCCTCCCAAGCCCCTACAAATTATATATACATAATTCCCAGCTTATATAACTCTACCTGATCTAAGCAGGCATAGCGAAACGAAGCCCAACCAGGGGCTGATTGGGCAATCGTGTAAATGTGGATCAAACTGGCGTGGCCACTGGAGGCGACCTTCCTTTCAGCCACTGCCACGCCCCCAGAAAAAATAAACCCGAACTGTGCCCATTTTCCGAGGCCTGGCTTGGCCCCCGATCATAATGAGCCGTTCTCGTGGAAAATTGCAAATTATGGTTAGCGGGAAAATCGATGTGAATGCGTCAAGTGATTTTTTCAAAGCGGCAAATGAATTTCAAATTTTTACATTTCAATTTAATTAGCCAGCAACTGCAGGTGCTTACACACACACACACACACCTGTGTGTTTAGGAATGCCAAAGTAATTGCCACAATTTGTTGCACGACAAACAACAAGCAACGCAGGCATTTGTAAATAAGAATTATCATAATTGTCAAAAGTTTTGTGACTTAGAGCCACTTGAAAATGTTGAAATAATGTGTCTCAGGGGGGAAAATAATTAATAATGCATCTAATTTTGATATATCTTCTGCTATTTATATATATATTGTATTTTGAGGCTTTAATACCGAATACAAGAAATTATTTAATTGGGTTAAATATATTCTACAAATACCTCATTTTATATCAACTTTAGAGGTATTCCTAGCATGAAATCTTATCTAATTTATGTTAATATTCACACGTTAATGTCATTAATGTTAATATCATTAATTCCATCTTTCTTTTAATTCCCAATATAAAATCTCTTTACTTATGGTAAGCTACAGCCAATTTATGACCGATTTATGGCAGTATATTCTATCCGAGCTTGAGGCTGGCAGAGATCTCCTAAGAAGCCTAAGCGGCTTTCGGGCATCTCTCGTTCCCTTCGCGTTCGTGTTCTGAGTCTTTTGTTTAATGATAAGCTCCCCTCATATCTTAAAGGCGCGCGCATCTTGGCTTGGCTTCGATTTTCGATTTTCGTGGCGTTTTTTGGCGCGCAATATTCCCTGCTCCTGACTGCCCCGAGTGCCACATAAACAAGGCTTCTTCTGCCCTGCAGAAACTGGCCCCCAAAACAAAAGCCGCGCAAATGCAGCTAATGGGCCATGAACCAAGCATAAAAAAAAACAACAGAAAACAAAAACAATGCTCAACCGAAAACAACAAAAAAAAAACAAGAAAATAAGAAGCTGGAAAGCCGAGAAGAAGATGATAAAGATGCAGTGGCGCAGAAGAAGCCACTTCAGCCTCCGGGTCTCCAGCATCACGAGCAGCTTGTAGTATGTAGCATATAGCATATGCTATATATGTATATATGTGTATTTGTATATGTATATGTGTACAGGTACCCGTAGAATCCACATCGCCCCCGCTTTGGCCCCCTTAACCCGCTGGCAACCTCAATAACAATATTTTTGTGTTGTTTACACGCATAAAAAAAGGATAGAGGTTAAAGGTTCATTAATATATATATATATATATATATAGTAATAATATAGTAATAAATATAGTAGTAATCATTATATATATTAAATATTGATATATTAGTTTTTTATAAACCATTTAAAGACATATAAATGGTGGAATAAATATTTTTAGAACAAAAGGGGAAACTTAAGATTTTAAAAATGTTTATCCTAAAAAAATGTCTTAATATTATTGACGTTTTCATAATATTTATTTATTTATTTATTTGTACACTGCATACCTAATTATAAATTAGGTTACAGGGGGGAGTGACAGCCATAACTACTGTGGCTTTCGGCTGCGTATGTCTTATTTTAATGTTAACATTTTATTCTTAGGTAACTAACAAGTAACAAATAATAATAATCTTAATACCAAATTGGCTAAACAGGTAATAACAAGTAACATTTATAATTTATGTAGTAAATGGGCATTTATTTATTTATTTAAAAAAATAAACAAAATTATATTACTTTTATTTTCTTTGTATAAATAATATAAATAGTTAAACAAATAAAATGATTTTTTGCACTAAATATAAATTCTTTAATATATATTGTTATAAAACTAATTATAACCAATAAAACATATAATAAAAGAAATATTTTAGTAGTTCAAATTAGGACACATTAAAACTTTTTAAAATTCCTTGATTCTGAAAAATAGAAATAGAAATATAGAAAATATAATCTTTTTTTTGCATATTTCAATTCAATATTATTTTATTTAGTTTATAGTATATATATCTACTTTTTTTAAAACTTTATTTTCGGGTGTATTTATCGCGTTTCTCTCCGATCTTTTCTACCTTTTTGGCGGCTGCTGCGGCCGCTGTTGCACGCTGATTTTGGAACGGCGACAACGGCGTACAAAACTCGTTAAGTTGAAGTCTTGAAACGTGTTTTTCGTTTGCCTTCTGCGCCTTCTTTCTCATTTACGTATTTTTCTGTGCCTTTTCTGCCTTTTCGTTTTTCGTTTTCTATGCTGCGATCTTAACGTTCGCCATTTTGTCTTTTGGGTTCGAGTCCGAAGCAAGCTGGTCTTGGAGATTTCTGGTTTTTCGTTGAGTTCGACTTGGGACAAGCTCCAACTTGGCTTGCCCTGAAAGTTCATTTGCCGGGGGAATTAAGACGGGCTTGAGAAAAAGAGTAAATTTCCCTGGTCTGAAGGGTAATTTACTCAGTAGGATTTAGAGAGAGGTTCAAAGAGAGAGAGGGAGAGAGAGATCGAGAGCTTTGCTAAGAGAAATTCGAACTTCAACAAGTCCCAAACAGCAACTCGAAGATTTTCGAACTTGAAGAGATGATATTGACATTTATATAAAATATAAAATATAAAATAGCTAATCAATTTAAAGTTCAAGAATATTACAAGGTTTTCCTTTTATAATTTTTAATTACTTTAAAAAAGCTATACAAAATATTCTCTTATTTTTCATAGATTTTTGGTAAGCTGCAAGCTTCCAAAATAACAATGTTTGAAATTATTTATTTTTAATGAAATTTGTACTTGAAAAAAAAGCTAATGTTGCAATACCTTATAAATAAAAAGTTTTACATTTATTTTAAGGTACAAACTTATTTTAAGTGCTAAATATTATTTATTTAACTAGGTTTTCATTAAGTTTTTGTTATTAAGAAACATTTCTTCCTTTAAGAAGCTGTGCCCAAAAGTAGGCACTGCATTTGGAGCGTATTTGCTTGCACTTCGAAAAGTCCCATAGAGCGCGCCGTTAAAATGTCCCATTTGAGCCGCCGCCGAGTTCGAATGCGCGAGCTCGAAAGGGGAAATTGTTTGTGGAAACCGAGCCACGCTCAGTGTTGTTTTTGCCCTCAACGAAAGACGTTTGTGTTTGCCGTCTCGCCCCGGCAGCTTCGTTTATTTTTATTGTTTTTTTGTGTTTCTAAAAACTAGCAAAAAAGACACTGAGAAGAATGAAACAATTTTGTTTGGTGGAAAGTGCAGAAGTGAAACGATGAAAAAATAAGCAAACTAAAGAAATGAATTACAAATTACTTTCCAAGCCAAGAAGCGCTCTCTCTCTCTGAGTTGATCTTCAGCGATGTCTGTGTGTGTGTGTGTGAGCGTGACATAAACAAAACAAAATAAAAACTAAGTTAAGAAGAGGGAAAAGTAAAGAGGGAAAACCTTAACTCAAAAGCAAACAGGTGCGAAAAGTACAAAAAAAAAATAGTGAAAAAACTCAAGAAGAAGCTCCGAGCAAAGTTGCTCAAGAACAACAAGAAAGAACAAGAAAGAGGAACCGAAAGGGTTGCCGTTGCGGCAACTTCCCTTTTGGGCTTCCCCTTGTGCTTCCACTTCCTCTCTGTCTTCTGCTGCGGAAGTGGCAAAGGATATAAAAAAAACATACAACATTCAACACAAACATGTGCTAAAAACTAGTGAGTTTAGAGAGGAAAACCCCACGAAATATGGATACGGTGGCCATTAAAACGTCGCTGCCACATGCCCCTCTAGCGGCACAGCAGCAGCAGCAGCAGCAACTTATGTTGCAACAACCTCAGCAGCAACAATTACAATTGCAACTGCAGCAGACAGCAACAAATGCCACAACAAGTTCGGCCCTCAATGCGAAAAACAATATTGGCGCCTTCTTTCAAACCTGCAAGGTAAGGAAATTCAGGAAAATTAATAGCAACTCCCAAAAGCTAAAAAATCAAATGAAAACTTAAAAAAATTAAAGAAAACTAAAGAATGCTTAATAAAGTCTACGGAAAATCCAAAAAAATGTATCAAAATTAAGCATACTAAGTAAAACTTTAACAAAAACTAAATGAAAAGTAAAGAAAACTTTCCAAAACCTTAAGAAAAACTATTAAAAAGTTATACAAAAGTATAAATTAAGTAAAACTTTAACAAAAACTAAATGAAAAGTAAAGAAAACTTGCCAAAACCTTAAGAAAAACTATTGAAAAGTATAAATAATTAAAGGAAACTCACAAAAACTCAAACTAAATAAAACCAAAAAAAACCAAAGAAAATGTATTAAACTATAAAAAAATAAAAACTAAATAAAAGATAAGAAAAATATAAAGTTTTAATAAAGAACTAAAAAAACTCAGCATAAAATTTAAAACCCTAAATAAAAACTAAAGAACACTCAGCAAAAACTCAAAAAAACCCACAAAAACTGCCAAAGAACGAGGTCATCTGGGTTCAAATTTCTGTAGGCACAACCGTAAAAAGCATTTTCCGAAACTGTCACAAAAAAGTACCTGCTTTCTGGCTTCCCCTCTGTATTCTCTGCATTCCCCTCTCCCCTTCCCTAATTCCCCAATTCCCTGTTCTCTATCTCTATTTGGACTTCCCAGAAAAAGTAAGAAATTAAAACGCAACTGCAGTTGACAATAAAAAAAAGTCACCCAAAATGAGACAATTTCCGTGGGCGCACTTTTAATTGTCTCAACCGAAAAATAGGGAAAAATAAATACAAATTCTAAGCGAGGCAACGAGGCAGAAAGAAAGGTTCTACAGGGGAAAGGGTTTACAGGAAGAGATTTCGAGATTTTTGAAGAATTTTAGGGTATAAATTAAACAGAAGAAATCACAGGTTCATGGTTAAGATCATAAAATATATCTAGATTAAAATAGGGACAGGGAAAAGGAGTAAATAAAGAGAGAGTATTCTGGGAAAGGATTAAAGAGGATCAGCCAAGGAAACCCCTAGAAAACCCTTAATAAAATGTTTATTTTAATCCCAGGAAAAACTGGTAACTCTTCCAGGTTTATAATAAACAGAAAAAACTAAGAAAAAGGTAGTACAACTTGTAACTTAATATTAAAGAGGGAAAACCAAGAACAAGTTGTGCAAGGTAAATATTAAACAGAATAGGAAACCCCAGAGTTTATATTAATTTAAAGACTTTAAAGTAATTCTCCTTAATAGTTGTTTAAAGGTTGAATGGGTTTTGGATTTGGATCTTTAAACAATCATTAAAGGGAATTATAAGCTTTTTCAAAGAAAGTTTACTCAAAAAAAAAGTATATATGTATCAGAATATATATGAATATGAATACCATTATAATTCGATGTTAAGATCAGCTCATAACAACCAAGATATGATCAAGAGCATCATCAAGAAGCTGCTGGACATTAAAAGAAAGCAGGTTAACATTGGGAATTGATTCTCTGAAGACTTAATTGGGCTCTGAAGAGGTCAGATCTATGGAAATTAAGGGGTGCTGTCGGAAACTGTCATAATTATGACTCCCAAAAAGTTGTCATGTTGTTGGTCATGTAATGGACCTTACCCAACCCACCAACAGAAACATCACCCGAAAGTTAAGACCCGTGAAAAGACAAATACAAGAAGCAAAAAATAAACAAGGCGAAAAGTGAAGCATTTATAAGGCGACCGACCAGTTCCATTTACGCCTCTTGCATAATCCACAAAAGTTGGTGGCAGAGACTATAACTACGCCTATTTATGATTACAGAGAAAGAAAATAAGAGTTGAAAGATGAAGGGAAATGTGAATGTAATAACTATACTTATAACTATGATGGGAAATACAATATAAAGTGACGCTTCTTATTCACTTTACCAAGAAGGGAAGTATAGGTATAACTAGAAGAGGAAATATGAAAATAAAATATAATATAAGGAATATTATGAATATGAATCTAAAAATTATAAAAATATAAGCTAATACATGAATATAGATAGTGTTTGTAATAATAAAGAATAGTATCCCTTTGCCTCTTTTCTTTGGTTCTTGTGATTCCCTTTAAAGAGAATAGATGTAGAATTATAATAAAAACAAATATAATAACTATGACAGTAGGTGAAATATTTATAAATATAAATATTAAATATTAATAAATACAAATAATATATATTAGAAAATCATACATATATATATAACTCATTGAAATATAATTCTCCTTTATCCAATTTCTTAGCTGTTTCCATGCAAACCGATTATTATCTAATGTATTTTATTAATATACTTATATTTATTCTTATATAAGTTCTTATTTAAGTTCTTATATAAGTTCTTATTTAGTGACTCTCTTTTAGTTTCTTGCTTATTATTTATAGATTTCTTCTTGCTTATTTCATTTTTCAAATTTATTACTCTCGTTGCACAAGTGCGAGGGTTGATCGCTGGTGTTGTGGCACTGCCTTTGTGCCGTCTCTCAGCGGGTGCACCACTTGAGATCGGATCGAACGCAGTCCGAGATGGATCTGGGTTTCCTGGTTGCAGTTTGGGTTTGGATTTGGCTTCGGGTTCACTTTGGTTCCTTTTTTCCTGCCCTGCTCCGAGCGTGACACAATAATGCTGGGATGTGGGTTAGGGGACAAAGGCCCGGCACTACTACCTGCTGCTCGCTCCGCTTCTACCTGTCACGGTTTTCCCTGTGTGTTTATCCTGGGAAATATCTAAAACTGTTGCTATTACCAGGCTCCCCTCACCCTTCCTCACCCTTCCTCACCCTTGTGTGCTGCTGCTGCTGTCACAAGTCTCTCGTTAAACATTTCGCTTTAATTTAATTGAATTTCCTACGCCGGCGTGCTCTTGCCTTGTTGTGTTGTTTTTTTCCGCTGGCTTTCTGCCCAACTTAATTATGTCAGACAGTCGGCGGCAAGCATTAACCCCAGCGCGCCGCAATTGTTTTACTCGGCTCACACGGGTTAAGGTGTAACAGACTAGTAGCCGCGGAAGTGAGACAGGTACAGCACCAGCTCACACATTTCACATTTATTTCCACTGAAATTCCACACATAAAACTCACAGACTTCGTATGCTAATCAATTCGAATGAGGCTGCCATCGGTTCGATCCGGCAGTGGGGGAGTTGGGGTCCATAGAGCTGGGTATTATTCAAATATACACAGGGAGGAATTTTTTAGGTTTTTGGAGAGGTAATACATATGTATCTAGGTTAAGCATGCTGAAAAAATAGCAATAAAATATTATCTAAGCTGGGAAGTTCTTAGAAAAGAATTTGTAAACCAAGGAAGTTAATGAGGGATATAGAGGTGGGATTCTTAAATATTTTTGGGTACATCTTTAAAGTTAAGGTAAAAACGGAGATCGGGTATTCAGAAGGGGTTTGTTTCTTTATTTTACAGAGTAATCCTCCTATTATTAGTATAATTTTTAAGGTTATTTTAGCTATTTTTTAAAGGGGATCTTCTTTATTTTTGTGTAAGCTTAAGACTTAAATTTTAAGGCTCTGCACAAATATAATCATATTATTTTTAAATAAACAAATATATAATTATATAAGTACAGGGTACATTTAGGTACAGATTCTTCGAAAAATCTGCTTCATAGTAAACATTTTTGTAGCAAAGTTAGAATTAAAGAACTCCAAGCAGGTGCGGTTATTTTTTAATGAATATTTAAACATCTGTTTAAAGTTAATATCTATTATTATTTTACATATATTTGTGTTTATATTAATTAAAAACTTACATTACATGGCATGCAAAATAATTAATTAGAATAGGTTTATATTTTTTACTTTTATTAAGGCATATTAATTTTTATTTTGTGTACAATTCTCTCACTTCCAAGCTTGTAATATTTCTCCCAGTGCCTCAGGTGGCTGGAGGGGGGCCTTAACAACAGCAGCAGCAAGCAAATGTGCGCAGCTGCGGCAATCGAAGGCTTCAGAAATCAGAAATCACAAATCGGAGATCAGAAATCTGAAAAATCCCAACATATTTGTTGCCAGCGAGACAAGCACTCAAAGCCGCAGCAACAGGTTGGCCGAGAGTTGAGCATAAATTATGATCAAAGTTGAAAAATATTTTTTCAATTTACTCGCTTCTTCTTCTTCTTTGTCTTCGTGGCCGACTTATCGCTTTGAAGGGAAATTTTCGGGCATTTTATTCGTTGTGTTTTTCTCTTGGCTGGTTTTCGGCTCGCTTTATCGTAACTTTCACAAAGCAACAGCATTTTGACCAAAAGGAAAATGCTGTGAAAACTTGTACTTATTTTTCTGTTTTTCTAGGTTCCCAACTAAGGGAACTTAGTTCTTCTGCCTTATCTGTGATATTTCGATTATTTTTGCTACTATTTCCTCTGTGGCCTGGCCCACTAAGCCCCTTTGAGCCCCCAATTGAGCTTATGTAACCAGCGAAGACGAGACTCTTGCCAAGTCATGGCCACAAAAAAAAGAGCCAACAAATCGGTTGGAAACATCTACAAAATGCGGGAGAAACGGTGGCTAGAGGAGAAGAGCGTTAAGTTGTGCAAAAAATAGATTTTGAAACTAAGCAAAGGGTACACAAAATTTAAGAAAGAGTGAGAGAGAGTTGTAGGGATTTTTATAAGCGATTTTGCAGACTTTATTTTAAGTTTTTACTTGGTTTTATTGTTTACCGGAAAAATTAAATATTTCTGAAATATTTTTAGCCAAAATAGTAATCTAAGATCGATAAATTGTGCAAAAAATATTGCAGATGAGGGATTTTCACAGGAAATTTTGTTCTAAGCAAATTTGTAGATTTGATTTGACTTAAATTATTGTTTTTTAGGGAAAATTAAAACACAGTTCTGATGATTATTTAGCCAGAATTACAATAAATATATTTAAGACCAAATAAATCCTTTAAAAATAACACTTTAAACTACTTATTTCAGCAATACACAGTCTTAAGCCCAAGTAAAACCCATTTCATAGCTAGTTCATAGCCCAAAGCACCTGTCTTGAGACCATAAATTGGTAATAAAAAAAAAAACAAACTAAACACCTAGTTAGCCACTGGACACCCACTTTGTTTGACCGAATATACTCGTGGTTGCACTTCCGCTGGAGCAACACGTGGGTCGTCGTGGGCCACCCACATTTGGCCGAAAAAAAACTTTAAATTTTAATTAATTAAAGCCAAACATTACAGTGTGTGGGCTGCAAGTGGGCGTGGTTGTAGTATCGGTGGTTCCAGTAGCACGTGCTATGGTATAAAACCAAAAAAACCAACAGAAGAAGGGAAATACACGAGGAAAGAGGAAAAACAACGAGGGGGAGAGGAAAGGAGGAAAGAAAGAGAAACAAGACTCAGCTAATGACTTCCTATTTTGGCTGAACTTGTCAATTTGGATGGAATGGGGATTAATTGGCTTACAAAATGCCCAAAAGAAGACAGGAAATAATAGTCAAACATTTTCCCCAATGTGGTGGCTATGTATCTTAGTATTTCTTTCTCCGTGTATGGGTTCATGTTCTTGCATGACGCTTCCTGTTTAAGTTTTATTTTAACCTGTTAGAGTTAAGGTTTTTGAAGCTCGAAGGTCTTTTAAGTTTCGTTTTGTTTGGGGTTTGATGTTTCCTTTATCCTTTCTTGTAAGGTGAAGTTTTTCATAGTTCTAAGTTTTTCCAAGTTCCCTTTTTCTTGGGGATTTTTAAGCTTGACTTTCTGTGCACCCCAACTTAAACCTCTTTCACATATTCCTGTCAAGCTCAACGCCTTGTTTTTAGCACCTAAGGTTTAATAGCTTCTTTAAGAAGGTCTCAAATGGGGTCTCTTAATTCTTCTCTCGTCTGCTTTCGCCAAATTTCCCAGTTTCCCAGTTTCCTTGAAGTTTCCCTATCAATTTCTGCCTCTAGTATACATGCACACATCTGTGGTCAGTTAAGCCTTATTTTTTTGTGATTTTTTTGGTTGTGTATCGTATTTTTTGGCTGACCAGGCATTTCTCTGCACAAACACACACACACACGAAAAACCAGGCTCGTGCTGGAAGCTGTGCAGCTGGGATCCCATCAGATTTGGCTTGATGCCGTGCCTAGGTTTTCTAACTGATCAAGAAACTGGTTTTTTTCGGTGTTTTGTTTTCTGTATTTCGATTTTTTTTGGTTTTTGGGGGGAATTGCTCCAAATTGAATGGTACTTTTCGGACATTAGATCGAACAACGGCGGCGGGGCTTTCACCGAACATAATAATTACAGGCCTTGGCAGGGCCTAATTGATAGATCTCAGCCAGCGAGGGGGCATGAATCATGGCCAGATGAACTCTGACTTCGAAAACGAAACGAAGCCAAGTGGCGGAAAAAAGGCCGCCAAAAGTGAAGCTGACCAGAGAGCCAGACGGGTTTTCCAGTCTCTGAGTTAAATGCACAGGAAAAAATGAAGAGCTTAAATGTTAGGTTTTCGTTAAGGCAGCACCAGCAGACCAGTCTCCGTCTCCGTCTCTGTCTCGGTCTCAGTTGAGTCTGGAGGAGGCTTGAAGCCCACCGAAATGTTAGCTTTGGCTCTTGTTTTTGGCATTTTGCAGCTTTGTGGCCAGGCACGAAACTGGTTTATACCAAAATACCCGTTTTGTGGCGCGACTTTTGGCCAAGTCTCCAGGCTCTTGGCTCTTGCCGCTTCTTGGGCTCTCTTGAGCCTTTGTCTCCGATCTTTGGCAAGATGGCGTCGTGGCAACTGGTTTTCCAGTCGCTCTTCTGTTATACACACATCTCTGAGATTTCTCACCTTGCCTCACTGCTCCCCCTCTCACTCGCTCTCTCTTTCTCCCTCTCGCACACACGCTCTTATACGCTCTCTATCTCTTTTCTTCTTGCAGGTCTTGTGGCACTTGGACGCCTTTCGACGCTCGTTTCGCGGCCTAAATCAGCATGTCTGCGGTGGCCAAGACTGCATCTTTTGCGCTCTAAAGGTAAGTTCGAAAAACGATATACAGGCTGATATAGCCGAGACAGCAACCTAGGGTTAGATCGACTGAGAACAGTTCGAGCTTAGAAGTTTCGAAGTTTACCAAGAAAATAAAAACGAAATTTATAATGAAATAACAATTAGATGAAAAAAAATTAAATTTAAAAGTTTTGAAGTTTATCAAGAAAATTAAACTAATTTAAAATTAAATATTAAATTAAGAAGATACAAATAATATTGGTTTTTAATTTAATTTGAAATTTAATATTAAACAATGACAATTTAAACGAATAACACCAAAATATATGCTCGAAATCTAGACTTCTGCCCAAAAATAGTTTAATATTTTCGATTTCTTATCATTAATTACAATTATTTTTATTTTATAAGCATTTAATTTAAAATAATTAAAGGTTACATTTAATATTGTATCAGAACAACTAACGTTCACAAGACGATAATAGGAAATAAAATAAATTGTCTAATAATTAAAGCATACAACAAATATTTTATAAGTAGAAAAAAACCTAAACTAATATTTATAATTGAGCCTTGAAGCGCACAGCTTTACGTTTTGTGGAAAAAATAATGTAATTGTTATTTAAAATATTTAACTTTACAAACCCAGCGAAATTATTTTAAATTGTTTTATTAAATATTAAAGAATATTTGCTTTTCAAAGCAACTTCGAATTTCGAATAAACAAAACGTACTGCCTGCTTTTAGGCAGCAAGACAGCCTTAGTTCCAAATGCGGGCAAAGGCCTTGCATAGGTGGCGCTGGTCAAGAGTGAAAATGCTCAGGAGAGATGCTTTTTTGTGGCTGCTTTTCCGTTCGAATTTCCCTTGGAAAACAGAAGAAATTAAGGAAACAAAATACCTGCAGGCTGAAAATTACAAAAATATTATATTTTTTCTTGTTAATAATATAATAATATTGTCCCGATTTTTTCTAGAAAGCTTATAGCGTGATTTATGGGAAATCAAAATGTTTCCCTCCTTCCTTGATATTTTCAATAGTTTTAATGATTTTTTAAAAATAAATACAAATCAATTCTTACACAAAAATAAATACAAAAAGAATGAACATTTAGAAAACCCAAAGCTGAAGTCACAATCCAAGCAGAATCATCATTTATTCACACACAACCTCTTGGTCCTTGTCCCTGTCAGCTGTTCAAGTGCTCCTTTGTTTTGGTATTTCCTTTTTTTTCCTTAATTTTCCTTTACTTTTCCTTCAATTTTCATTTTCCCACCGATCGGGTAGGAAAATCCAGGCCTAAATCCAGGCAATCCACGAAATGCAACATTATTCTCTCCGTCCTACCTGTCCTGAGCGGCAGCAGGTTCACACCCCCTCCACAAGGGGTTTTCACAACGGTTTTCCACCGGTTTTCCGCCTGCTTTCCACATGTTGATGCCGCTGGTGGTGGTGAGATCCTGGCCCAGGATAATGCGAGGTTCAACCGGCAACCCTGATCCCGTGTAGCGTGACGTTCGGGTTCCTGCCCCTATTAATTGCGACTCATTTGTCCTGTTCTCACCTCGTTAAAACTCAAATTAAGCCAGGAGTCACTGCACAATTATGCAAATGCATTTCCAGGGTTCAAGTTAAAACAATAACTAAAAATGTGAATAATATAAGGGACTGCTGGGGAAGTTATATTTGATTTTAGAGCTTAACAATGGGGAAAACTTTAGGAAAAGGAAAGGGAATAAGACATAGGCTGTGAATTATATATTAAGTAAATATTATAATATATATTATATTATTATTATTATTATTATATTGAATGTTTAAGAGTATATAATATATATTTTAAATGCATATAAAGCATAATTAATTCAACTTTATACCTGAATTTTATTTATAACCTAAATTTGTGCTTAAAACAAGGTGCTTGCTTAAGTAAAACATAAATTTCTTAATTAAACACCCTGTTTTGTCTGAACACAACTTAACTTGTTGCTTCTATTGTTGTTTTATGAATAGCACATTAAATTAAATTAAATTAATTGCAATTATATTTTATATATGAAATATTAAATTTTCTGGATATATTTTTCTAATATATATATCATTTTGAAGAAAGGGCCTAAGAGATCACCAGAATTCTTCGCAGAGATTAATAACTAATTCAAAAAATCAAACCATGTCTTTAAGTAAAATGCAAACCAATGAAAACTCAGAAAAAACTGTATAGAGAAAAGCCGAGTGAGCCATGCCCCCTATTCTACAAACAGGGGGGATCCTCACAAACCAGACCAGAGGATAATGATCATGGTCATCATCATCATTAGCAGGGTCTTCGTTATGGTCATCGTGAAGGAGGAGGAGGAGGAGGAGGAGACGGAGGCTATAGCTTCTTCTGCCTTCGTGTTAGGCCGCGGGCAAGCGACAAACTCGTGACGTTCCGGAAAAACTCTGTGCAACAGCAAGAAAAATAACGAAAAAAAAAAAAATAAGAAAAAGAAAAGAGACAAAAGCCTCTAAGCGGGACTGTACTTTTCCAAACAGGGTGTTCACTGCGCGCGCTCTCTCTCTCTCTCTCCGCTCTCGCTCTCTGTTTTGAACTCTTCAAACATTGATGACGTCGTCGCCGTGGAAAGTGTTGGGTTTGTTTTTGTTTTGACTGGAGTACACCTTGAAGACGAGTTTGTTGGGAAGGGAATCCATGGCAACACACATTAAACGATGGCAGGGTTGCCTTTGTCTTGTATGTTCTTTATTTTTCTTCCCATTTCTTTGTTGTTTTCTTTTTTTTTTTGCATTAATTATGCCGGCGTTCTCCGCCTTCTCCGGCTTCTAAATTAATTTTTCCTACAACCTGCGCACCTTCCACCCTGCAGCACCTTGCCTTACCATTTCCCGCGGGAAGACGTCGTCGACGGCGGCTATTTA
>JAEIHY010016743.1:0-16437 GCA_018904565.1 Drosophila tsacasi | reverse complement strand
GCTGAGCGACGGCCGGAAGCGCTCCATGTCCCTCTGGGTGGAGTTCATCACGGCCAGCGGCTATTTGTCGGCCAGGAAGATCCGCTCCCGCTTCCAGACCCTGGTGGCGCAGGCGTGCGACAAGTGCGCCTACCGCGACATCGTCAAGATGATCGCCGACACCACGGAGGTGAAGCTGCGCATCCGGGAGCGCATCATTGTCCAGATCACGCCCGCCTTCAAGTGTGCCGGTCTTTGGCCGCGCTCCGCCTCCCACTGGCCCCTGCCCGGGATACCCTGGCCGCATCCCAACATCGTGGCGGAGGTCAAGACCGAGGGCTTCGACATGCTCTCCAAGGAGTGCATCGCTCTGCAGGGCAAGAACTCGGCCATGGAGGGCGACGCCTGGGTGCTCAGCTTCACCGATGCCGAGAACCGGCTGCTGCAAGGTGAGTTCCATTTGCCGTCGGCATTTGGTGTTAATTTGTCGCTGAAGGTAGGGAAAAGTTAGGGGAAAATATGGTCCATAATGATCAATTTTGGAGTAAGGGATATCATAGAACTTGGAATATATATAGTACCCGGTTACGTTGATCTTGGAAGTTAATGAGTTGGTATATTAATATATTCACAATATATTTTGATATAGATTACCAGAATAAAATTTAAGAAGTTCACATCTGGTTAATTTTTTTTTACCATATCAAGATATATTTACGTATTATGTATTATATAGATCTTAACTTAAAGTCAATATAAATCTGCATTTGGGAGTTCTTACAAGATTCAAAAATATATTTTTTCAAAAACTGTCCTTAAAAAGTCCCAGCTATCCCACCAACTATTGAAAGTTATATTTAAATTGCACTATTCCAAATTGTTCTAAATATTATAACTGTTATATTTCAATTTATCTCTCCTAAATAGTATCCAAGAAAAATACTACTGAAACTATTATAATTCTTATGTTTTAATTGATCTATTTTCAATGGTATTTTATAAATAATATAATTTCTTAGCTTAATAAATAAGTTAATGAAACAATTCTAGCTTAGGAAAAAGAAAACTGTTATACCTGCCATAACGATTATATTTGCTAGATCTAGGCTGTATTTTTCCCAGTGTCGAATGAGTAGCTCCCGTATTTCGGACATGTTTGCGTAGTATTCCCAGTGTGTCCCCCAATCAGTAATCAGTGACACACTTAAACTGAATTGATTTATTCCCATCAAATCAGCGACTTGGTCTCGATACGCCCGTAATTGGTTGTAAATTAACCGCCAGTCGGGGGACGCCGTATAAATTACGGAGATCGTTAAGCCAGATCTGAATAGGAACAGAATGGTTGTGCTAGGTGAAAATTCCATTTGGGGCATTAAAGTGTACATATCAAGGAGCTCTTTAAGTTGGAGAAATATCAACCAGCTAAGGCATTGTGTCTTTGATATATCTGAAGAACATTCTACTAATTGGAGGTGTAATATGGGATATAATATAGGTTGGAAGATTATATTATTTTGTTCTTCAAGATTTGTTGGCTTAGATTTGAATATTAATAATAGATTGTTTGTGTAAAATGCTGAGATAAAAGTAAAGGATATTAAAAGATACAAATTAGATGAAACCTCCCTTAAAAGAGACTTCTTGATAGTCCAATAATTAAAATTCTTCAAGAAGAAAGCTAATAAAACTCATAGATATACTTTAATGGTTAGAGCTCTTCCCTAATCAATCAGAGAATTTGCATAGTTCGCTGGGAAAAACTGCATTGCAGATTCAATTAGGCATCGCGATAACAGGCATTATTACCGATTACTGATAGGTGATCGGTGATCGGCGGGGACTGACTCGACGACTGCCCAACGAGACATCCGATTATCGGTTCCCGATATGATGTGAGATACGAGCCAGCGACGCCCGGCTGGCTACGATCATAAATCTGGCGTTCGATCACTGGGGGGGTTACTGCCACGGAGAGGTGGCTCCAAACCGAGACTCCGGGCTGGGTCTGGAGGTGCTCCAAACTCCATACTCCGTCCTCCGTTCTCGGTTCTCCGTTACCAGTTCTCAGTGTTTTTTTTTTTTTTNTTTTCGGTTGCGACAACGCACACAAATCTGCTGATCCCCGAGAGATAAGCGCAGTCTCGCAGTCGCGGTAGTCGCAGTCCTCAGTCGCAGTCCCTGGTCCCAGTTTCGGCCTCAGTCGCTAGACTGTTAGTTGGTCGGACTTGCGGCCAACGGAAAACGGGTTTCCACATGAACAATGCCAATGGCTGGGCCATAAATAAATTTCTAAACGATTTTATAAATATTTTAAATCTCGGCGATTAGATAAAGTCAACAAATAAATAAAACAACAGCGGGCCAGGCATGAGATGACACACAGAAACCAACCAGAAAAAAGGTAAATAAGAGGAGAGCGATACGTAGACAGAAAGAAGGAAAGAAAGAAAGAAGAAAGAGCAACCAAAAGCTGGGAGATGCGAGCCAAAAACAAAACAAACTCGAAAATTAAGCCAAAAACCAAGTCAGAGACAGACTCAGACTCAGAGTCAGAGCCAGAGCCAGAGTTGGAGACGGAGACAGATACCAGAAACCAAAACCAAAACCAAAACCAAAACCAAATCGAAATCAATTCTAAGGCCCTGACAACGATCTCCGATTCCGATTGCCGATCGATATTGATCCCCAGCATGTTCCCCCGCGTGTTTGTCATTTAATTTAATGCCGGCGATTGAGACTCTGACTAACTTTCCTCGCTTTGTCTTGTGGGGGATCCATGCCGGGGGTATCCATATCGCATCGTGGCTATAATTAGCCCTGTCACTTGCGCCGAATTACCGTCCTCCCACTTGACATGGACACGGACACGGAGACGGCCGCGGACAGACCTCTCGAGTGCCCCGATTCGCAGTGCCAATATTGTGGCAATATCGTTCAATATTGATTAGCCGAAATGTGTGGGGAGGAACCCGGAGCAGCACTAGACGTGATTATCGGCCCCGGAGCCGAGATTAGCCCGCCGTGACACCGTGCCAACGTAGCCATGATTTATGTGCTCCAAAGGCACTCGGCCGTAATAAATTAGGAATCGGATCGGCCGGACATATATGTATATACCTCTCGGAGGAGAGATTGAAGCCAAAACATAAGTACTCGCGCCCAAATGGTTGATCAATCAAAGTCGAGCCAGTAAGAGGGTCACAGCTGGGCCCAAGTGGGGTTCCAAAGGGTTCGTATTTAGTTTAGCTCTCAAAGGAACTCTATAAATAGGTAACGCTATCGATCAAGTATCATAAAATTAGTTAACTTCGAGGTCTTAGTTCACAAACAGGTTCAGTGGTCTAAGTCTGAAAAGTACCAAATTCTATTTATCGAATGTCGATACCAAGTACACCATATCGCTGATATTTAATATATATACTATATATGTGGATACTTTAACAATATTAAGCAAATTTAGGGCCTTCGACCAGAAACTGGGTATAGGTGGTCCAAGTTCGAAGTCTGAAGATCTCCAAGTTATATTTAGTTTAGATCAAAAGCAATGTCGATAAATGGGTATTGCTATCGATATATGAGAATGGTTTCAATTCCGAAAAGCTCCAAGTGTTCTTCACTTATGTTGTCCAACGAAATTGATAAATTTATAACGATATCGATGCCAAGTTAAGCATATCAATAATTATAAATTCAATGTAATATTATACGATCCTGTACAGACCATTTTTCACATTTTACCTAAGCTGTAGCTCCTTGGGATATGCAGATGGATTATTAAATATATCGATACAATAGTTTCTCTGCGATTTCTTCGATATTCATATTCCTAGAACCTTGTTGGGACCTAGCAGCCATTAGTCATGCCAAACACTATTGTTGACAGCCCCCCCCTGTTTATATATTTAATCAATGTCAATTAAGTGGAAACCCAGCATATCTTTGATCTTAAAAAGGCTTAAGTTCGTTTACTGGATGAGTCAGTTGAAAGGCACAAGCTCTGGAGTAGGCAAAACACTTACCGAAACGAATAGAGAGCGATGTACTTGAGATAGAAGGAGTACTAATGACCGAACCCATCGATCAGTTAGTGTTTACGTATCTGACAAAGAATGAACGAAGCTATATTGTAGCTCTGTCAATATAATTTCGCCTCAAAACAGGTTGAAAACAGAGTGATGTATTAGAATTCCAACAACACCTGTAATCCTTCTTATGTACTTTTTCCATTTAAAGAGCCTGTATAAATATATACATTAAATGAATCCTTCTAAAATGAGGTACATAATTTGTATAGATATAGGGAGATATATAGTAAATTAATTGATATAAAAATCTATATATTGACCATAATACTTATCGAAACGCTATAGAATGGAGTATGTGGGCAGGAATTTAAAGTATTAACATTCTGATTTTTGGAATAGGAAATATATACAAAAAGGAAATCTTTTTTCCTAAAGCTCACTTAATAGTTAGCTTTCAACTAGTTGTATACCCTAAACAGTAACCTAAAAGGAAAGGTATTTCTTAGTAACTCATTCCGAATTCCATTTACCTTTTCTCAATTCCAGGAGCTAGTCGCCGCCGCTGCCTGAGCATCCTGAAGACCCTGCGCGACCGGCACCTGGACCTGCCCGGCAACCCGGTGACATCGTACCATCTGAAGACCCTGCTGCTGTACGAGTGCGAGAAGCATCCGCGCGAGATGGAGTGGGAGGAGAACTGCATCGCGGACCGCATCAATGGCATCTTCCTGCAGCTGATCTCGTGCCTGCAGTGCCGCCGCTGTCCGCACTACTTCCTGCCCAACATGGATCTGTTCAAGGGCAAGTCGCCCGGCGCCCTCGAGAACGCGGCCAAGCAGGTCTGGCGGCTGACGCGGATCATGCTGACCAATGTCCGTTGCCTGGAGGAGCTGTAGGACTCTGGAGTTGGAGTCCATACCTCTGAGGATCTGTGGCAGCTGCAGGGGGGGCGGAGCACCGAGGGGGGTTTGCCTTTAAGTTTGCCTTTTTTTTTTGGTTAGCCTTTTTTTTTCTTAGGGTTTCCTGGGTCTCTTTGAGACGCAGTCGGAGGAACACAGATCGGATCAGAGGAGAAGCAGGAGCAGGAGCAGTGAAATTGCAACCCAAATACTATTTGATATTTCGCTAGATCGTAACTTAAGTTTAGGTGCTTTCGAAAAGTATACGCCGCTTACAGAGTTTCCTATAATTAGAGCCTACCTATAGCCTATAGAGCCCAGTGCTGCCCACTTACATAGATCGCATAACGCACAAGAAAGAAAAAGAGAGAGAGTTGGAGTTACGTATACGTAATGTATCCTTTTTTTTACACATTTTTTTGGTCCATTGCGAGAGCAAAATTAGCAAAATTAGACATAAGTCCATGCAACTGATTGGGGAATATTTCCCCGATGGGTTCTAAATTATTTATTCTATGTTTTTGCCTTCTTCTTGTGAGTTTAGTCAATAAAACGTAAGTTTTTCAATGAAATTAAATGTTTTTAATGTATAATAATGTAAGGGTAGGTACAAATACTTGTATATAGTTGCCCGATTCTTATTGCTGCTCTATTATGACCTTATATAGCGGCTGTCAGCGACCTGCCCCTGGTTGGCCTCTCTTCTGTCGATCATTTCTGCGGACCCTTTGATGTCTCATCGCCGGCAATATCTATATATATCTACTATATATAAATATATATATTGATAGACTTCGATTGGGGAAAATGTCAGCGAATGACATTTGGCTCGCAGAACGGGCTGACATGCGGCGCATTTTAATTGCGAATTAACAGCGATTCCGCGGACAGCTAACAATCCCCATAAAGTTGCCACAATTTGTGTTGCAGAGGGACTGTCGGCCACCGAGAGAGTGGTATATCTTCGGTATCGATCGGTATATGGTATTTCGATCACGTGTCGGTCTCGGTTTCGGTTTCGGTTTCGAGCATTCAAATTAAACTTTATGTCACTCATAAATTAAATAATTTACCTCGTGTGTGTGTGTGTGTGTGCTTCCCGTCTGATGTTACTTCTTGTGTCTTATTATTTTAATTTGTTTGCCGAGCTTTTTGCTGCTTTTTGCATTATTTTTAGCCGTAATTTATACATTAGTGGGGTCTCTGTGATTTATGTCCGTGCGGCTTTTGTATTTTATAGTTGTAAATTACCCAGAAAATGACAATTGCAGAGACGCGACATGAGATGGGAAGCGAACGAGGATAGACGCACACAGTAATACCCTGGAAAGGTGGACAAAAATTAACTAAACTATGCTATAGAATATATTTTATTTATAAAATAAAATAACTTAAAACAGGGGTGCCCAAGACCCTGACTCACTTGTTAAAGGGTTGCTCTTTTAGGGTGATAATAATACCTTCTTTGAAATAACATTTTACCTTCGAAGAAATACAAATAATAAATACATTAAATATCTATACAAAGTATTGAGATAATTTATAAGCTTAATTTATTATTATAAAGCTAAAAAATGTCGGAGAAGAATAGTACAAAATCTTGTTTAGTTTCTAACAAGATTAAATTTATATTCAACTCCCAGTAAAGTTCGAAAAGGTCTGAAATGTTGTATCATTGTATAAAAAGTATCGACTTAATTTATAAGCTACAATTATTATTTTAAAACTGCAATATATGAACTTATAGTTAAAAATCCAGATAAGTTTTTAAGAAGATAACTGACAAAGATATATTCAACTCCCAGCAAAGTTCGAATAGCTCCGAAATAATATATCCGAGTTAGGCACGTGGGCGGTGTCTTGGTTTTTGCCATTTATGTGGCTTTCGGATCGCCACGATTATTCAGTTGAAATTCGATTCGAATTGGTTTTATTATTATTTCATTTTTTGGCCGGATCAATCGGGTTGTTAACCGCCTAGTTGCGCTTTTAATGAGTTGTGCTTTATTGGCTTTGATTTGCATTTTAATGTGCCTGGTTCCGAATTTATTATTTGTTGTGTTCTGTTTCAGCTTTTTGTTATATGTATATTTTTCTCTTTGCTTTGTATTCTGTTTTTTTTGTTTATTTATTTTTGATGTGCCGCCAAATTAAACCATAATTAATAAATGATAATTTGGGCAATCGCTTCTAGCCGGCATTCCCCTTCCTGATCTCGCTGGATCCATTTCCATTTCCATGCAATTTAAATTCATTTTAATGGCCGCAACAGCAAATTTTATGAACCTCTCATAATCACATTTTAAACACACAATTTGTTATGGCCCCACTCACTCGAAACAATTAAAGAATATTTATTTTTTGCACAAGAATCTTGCAAGCCTTTGTGACTTTTTGAACTCTCTCTCTTCGACGCGGAACTTGTAAGCTTAATTAGTAGGTACTATTAAATGCATTAATATTTATCTAGTATCAAAATGCATTGTGTGTACAAGGAAAGGACTTAATAATTACTTGCTTATTTTACAGATTTTTCTGCAAAGAAAAGGTTCCGAAAAAATACAAGAGAACCCATTGCGTGACAAATCTGAGGTAGTATATATATTTATACATTTATATAGAGAGAGAATGAAGTCTGGTTTTGGTCCCTTCTGCCTTGGAATTGGCGGCGATTTCCGCACGCCTGTCAGCCAGCTTGTTGGCATTCCTCATCCTCATCCAGAGCCAGATCCAGATCCAGGTACTCCTCCTGCTCCTGCAAATCAAAACAAATGTTTTATTTAAATGGTTAATTTGACCGGGGAGCAGCATCTGTGCCATGAGGCCAAATGAGCAGCTTACAAGGAGATGATGAGGCCCGAGGTACACAAATGGCTGCCAAATCGTGAGAATTGCATTTGGAATGCCACCACCGCCGAGTGAATGGAGATCGGTTCAGGAGGAGGAGGAGGAGCAAAGCCTGGCAGGGGATTTTAATTTGCTGGCTTCAATCAAACTCAAGGCAGGAGGAGCAGGGAGCATCAGAGAGCAGCAGGGAGCAGGAGATGGAGACTGAGGCCAAGGAGGCAGTGCATTAAACCCTCAAATAGGCTGCAGCAGGCAATACGCTGGGAGGTGAGTACACTGCGAAAATATGTGACTTTCTGCTTAAAAAATAAAATCAAATATTATATAAAACGTAAATTGAATAATATAAAATGTAATAAAAAACTCAAAGCTACGCCAAAAATGAATTTGTTCTTTAAAAGGTCTTCTTGAAACTTGTAATTTATTTAATTCAATTTCCAACAGTATGTCATATATTTTCTGGTTTATTTCTTACCATATTCAACTCTGGAACAATATTTTTTCGAGTGTTTTCAGCTGCGAGGATCACGCGAGTATTTTTTGAGTTAAAGGGAAAGAGGGTAGGAGCAGGACCAGAAGGAGAAGAAGGAGAAGGAGGGCGAGGACGAGGCCAACCGACGGCGCTAGCCACTTAGCATAAACGGAAGACGGACGCGGACCTGCAGTTCCCGAGGAACCACTTCTAAGGCCACATCTGCACTGGCCACATGCATATCCCCAGCCCGATCCCCAGCCCGTTCCCGTTCCCATTGCCCATCCAGATCCCGATCCCATCCACAGCCCGTTCGAGGCCAAGGCGAAGCGAAGTGAGCCACGACCTGTGTGGCCGCTGCATCAAGGTAACAAGCTGTAATTAGAGCCCCTTAGCCTGTCATCGCCAGCGTGCTTGATTATAGCCTTTTGACAAAAAGTAAATATTAATTTAATACGTTCGAGGGAGGCAGCAGCAAGGCAGCGCCGCAAGGCAGCCTCCCTTGGACTCCGACTCCGACTACGTCTCCAACTCCGACTTCGAGTCCTAGTCCGACTCCGACTGTGGCTTTTCGGCGGCTGTGAAATTTCACCTGAACCAGGTATTTTACATTCACAGGTGATAGATAGTGGGGAGACCTTGGAGCTGAGCTTGGCTGCAACCAGGAATTACTTAGGGTGGAGCTGGGTTAGCTACTTAATTGGAATAAATGGGTTTGCTTTAGATTTTTAAGGCAGGAATCTATTTGCTATTCGAACTAGGAATCTATAAATATGGAAATAGAATAAAAGTACTATGGTTAAATCGATAAAATAATTATATCGAAAATATCACGAAGCTTGATCTTTATTATCGACATTATTAATAAGTTTTCTTTACACACCTATCGTAGAAATCTTGTTTCTTATTTATTTAATTTAGGGATGTATGTACAATGTACATATATATTATATATAGAGAAAGAAAATATAAAAAAATGCCTCATGTACTTTAAAATATCGATATTATCGATAATATTATATGAAAAATATATTGATATTTTCTCTTACCGATTTCTTTAACAAAATATCGATTAAGAGAACATTTAAGAATTTATAGCACATATAATATATCGATTTAACGCACGCAAAGATAACTATTTATATATCGGGTACTTAAGATACCTATAAAAAATCGCCACAGATATCGGTTTATATAAAAAGTGATGAATAATAATTAATTACTATATTAATAGTACCTCTTATTGTTCCCTTAACTGGTTAGAAATCCCTAAAAACTCATCAGAATTGAACTTCGATAAAAAAATAACCCACAAACAAATACCTAATAGCCATATCATGCACATATATCGCTTCTTGTACTTCAAATGAACAGCTACCAGTGGTAATTTCCCGGAAACCCCATCGCATGCACTGCACTCACCGATCGACCGGGCTAATCCCGGCTATGGCCAACTATCAATTAACATGAGAGACCGAAAAACCCGAGGCAGGGCCAACACCGCAGCCCGGTTGCCAGTTACTGATCCAAAACCGAGCCTCCTCACGTCGCCGGACGCCCTTTTCTGGGCCAAAAACAATGGGTTCAAACGGGCTGCGCTTCGGTGGAAAACAAAAAGCGGCCCTAAATCAATCACGGCCAGCGACATGTCAACAGTTTTGGGGGGGATTAGGAGGCGGGAGAAGGATCTGGTTCTGGGGGGACGACGAAGAAGACGACGACGACGACGACGACGACTGCGATGACTGCGAGGCGACTCCCGCGCCCAGGCGAAATGTCAACGTGATCGTGGGCATCTTGAAAAGGGCCGCCGGTGCGCATATATTGGCCGAAAAATAATATAAAACAAAGAAAACAAAAACCCAAACCAGAGAAACCAGAAAGCCCAAGGAACGTGGCATCGAGTACCAGGGAGTACCCAGTACCGATACCGATCCTCCACAGAGTTCTCTCTTTCATTTTCGGAGGCCCCTGTGTGCGCGTGATATCTGAACTACGAAATTGAGATCGATTCCCGGGTACGTGCCTGAAATGTGAATCGAGCTCCGAGGTCCGAGGGCCAGCCCTTCGATGTAACGATAAATTATGATATTATTTGAAATTAATGTTAAGTAAAATGACATCAGTGGGTCTCAGTCTCAGTCGCAGTCTCAGTCACAGTCTCGGCAGCACTTGTCGCCGAAAGATCGCTGCATTCGTCGCAATTAATATTCCCATCAGTCCTCGGCGGAACACATGTCGGCGAGTCCATGCACTTGGCCGGGTAAAAAGCGACCGAGGCTTGGATACTATATATATTCGGGATCGCGGATCGTGTCGCTGATTTGTTCGCTGTCATAATTCAATAAAGTAGTCAAAAGTCTGCCCCGGAGGGAGGCCGGCAAAAAGTAACTCCTCCATCTCCGGTCCCTCTCTCTCTCTCTCTTTTTCTTGGTTGTATCCCTAAGTCATCTCCGGCATTCTGTCCCGGGTTAATGGCCATAAACGCAAATCCGCTTAGCCCTGCACCAGGTTGCACTGAGCCCGGACTGCTTATTAATTCATCAGGTGTCTCCTCGGGTGGTGGTGCCAGAACTGATTGGGAATTCCAACAGCTCTTTTTTGAGTAAATATTTCAAGGATGTTACTAAGCTAAAAAAATATTTAGTATGATAACATAATATCAGATCTTTTCTATTGGAAATATAATACTTTTGGAAGATCTGCAAGCTAGAGATAGTATCTAAAAGGTTATCCAACTGAGGACTTGAGAATTATAAGACCAATATCTCGATCAATAGGAATGCAAGCTCTACTTTCTTTATAAATAAATTATTTCTAGAGCTAACCAAGCTAGCGATCACTTCTAAAGCTCAGTATCTGGGCTCATTATATAGATCCGAAGGTGACTGAACCTTAGACGATACCTCATTCTATACACATACATATATACATAGGTCTAGGGGTATGCTGATTATATACCCCAGGTTCTTAGATCTAGATACATGATCTTGGCTGGCTTTTCCACGAATCCCACTCAGCTGGACAGCCTGATATATGTACGAAGTGGCGAAATAAACGATCGCGATGATGGTTGCCAAAGGGACGAGGATGGGCATGGCCAGGGAGTGGTCTATGCTGGACAGTGGACAGCACACACTCGCACAACAACTGAAACACACTCGATGACGATGAGGCGACGACGAAGGAGCAGAGCTGGCGGAGCAGCGAGAAGACAAACGTTGCGGCGACAGGGCAGCAAGTGACAAACGTTTAGATGGATGGATCGTTGCTTATTTTTAGGGGAATGGAAGCGATGCCGCGGTCCGAGGAGACCCCGAGAGGCGGCCAACCGAAAAAAGCGACGATTGCACATAAATTATATTCAAATTTCTTCGGGAGATCTAAGATATAAACTATATATGCATATATACGGGCACACGGCATATGCCAGTCCGATCTCCTGCTGAATCCTTCCTGCTTTTCCATACACACAACTTATGCAGATATGCTATCCCAAAGAGATGGGACTCGGACTCCTTTCTTCCCCGGGTATCCTCTGGTTGCGCGCCAAAAAATCAGCCAAGTGTCTGTCACCTGGCATCCCACATCCCATTCATTGGGACTCCATTAAAATTCAGCTGACAGCTTCGATTCACGTCGCCAACAAATTGGCCCCGGAATGGGCTGCATACTATTTAGATACGGCTAGATCTCTGGCCCAAACTGCCACTGATTGATGTCAATAAAGCCGAACAAAAGACCTGAATCGAGAGATACAGATACAGCAGGCAAAAGAAAAGATACAATGAAGTGATGGGGGAATCAGGAAATTGCCTTAAAAGTTTATGGTAAACATTATTTAAGAACAGGTGCAGCCTTAAGCAATATTATTATTAGGTATTATAATATTACTATTTGTTATTATAATAATTTTTAATAGATATTAATGCAAAAGTATTATATCTTTATTATGAAGTATTAAGTATTACTTCTCCCTTATTTAAACCTTTCTTTAACGTTGGTATATTTTTAAAGCTGAATTTAAAAAGATTTATTAATTTGGGGTTTTGTACATTTTCTAAGATATTTCGTGGGTTTTTTTTACACAAAAATGTACAGGGAATTCAGGAGAAAATTCTGTATAAATGATATAGAATAAAATATATTTATAATATAATATATAGATCTTAGTTACCCCACAGACTTTGTCTATTTAATCCTGAATGTATTATATTACAAAATAATACCCTTTTGCTCTATTTTCTTTATTTATTTGATTCCTAAACTATTGCTTCGTTATAGCTGCATCTGTGAGATGGCATTTCCCATCTCAGAATCGAAAACAATGCCAGAAATGTTCGCTGGTCGTCAGCTATTCTGTTCGGTTCGTGTTCTGCCTCCACTTGAATTAGTGACAGCGTCTGGGATTTGTCTAATTGGAGGAGTCCACGGCCGCTTTGATGTGGCCACATGTCCAACTGTCCGTCAGGAGTCATGAGTCATCTGCCTCCGCATCCACATCCACATCCGCATCCGCATCCGAGTCCGACTCCGCATCCGAGTCCGACTCCGCTGAGCGGAGATACACAGAGCCTCGGCGTACTTGCAGATACATAGGGAGGAGGCCGAGAACTGGGCTCTGTGGCGGGCTGTCAGATATTGCCAGCGGGCACATTAATCCACGCGACATATTTATGAGTGTAAGTGTATATGCCTGTGCGCCGTGTATCCGTGAGATATAAAGATATCGCCGTCGCCGTCGTCGTCGGCGAACATGGACGAGGGTTGCTCTTTGCTAAATGAGTGCACATTTCAGATAAATTATTGCACACAGCTCGTACGCGATGGCAGGCCGAAATGTATTTAACAAATTAAATTTACACACAGATACACACACGCACGCCTCACACACACACACACCTCACACACACACATACCTCACACACACTGGCAGCTCGCGGCGAAAAGCACTTGGCACTTCAAAGAGAGCGCCGCGCCGGAATGACCACAGAATGGGCGGAGCTACCCTCGGCCAATGCTCGGCCAGCGCTCTCACAGATACACACCCATACGCGATGCGGCGCAGAGCGATAGATACACGGCTACACAGATGCAGATACGCAGATACTAGGCTTGCTGCTGGGGCCCACAGATACGAGGGAGAGATACTTATTGAGAGACGAACTCGCGCGCAGAAATACCCTGTAAAGGGTGGTCTATTATATTTTAAGAGATTATTTAATTGAAATACTATTTAATTGAAATATTTTTAACAAGTTCTTAATGTCAGCCGTTTTTTTAATTTTATAATATTTTAAATAATAATTGAATAGTATACAAATTACTGATCATTTCAATAGATTTTCGAGTTTCGCTTATTATTAAATAAAAAAAAAGGAGAAGCCCAAACTCTTTAGTAATTAAAAAATAATACAAAAGTATCTGAACAAAACACAAAAACGAAAAGCCCAAGTTGCCTCTGGATTTACCCCAAACTTGGCACTAGAATTACTAACTGTAGATACAGATACGGTTAAGAAATGGGGTTTCTTTAGCCTCTTAAATAACCTCTTTATACCAGAAAGTACTTTAAACTTTAATAAATAAATTCTAAATAAATAAACTAATTTAGAGAGCAAAAAATCATATTTTAAGTATGTTATTACAGGGTAACTTATAGTCGTGGCGCCTCGCTTGTCGCAGCTAAAGCTTTTGCAGATATAAATACGGATAGCGGATGCAGATGCAAAGGGGTTCGAGGGCCGGGAAGGGGTCGTATCTCATCGATTTTTTTTGGATACAAACTCAGAGTCGGAGTAGGACTCTCCGATTCGGGCTGATGTTGAGCGTTGGACGTTGGAATGCGTGGCACGAGACAGAGACGCCTGTCACGTGACAGGCGGACATGTATCTGCATCTGTGCATCGGTATCTGTATCTGTGGTCGCGACACAGCCGCCACCGCTGTATCTGTATCTGTATCTGCATCGGTATCTGTGCCTGCCGCTGCAGCGAGAAATCCATGAAATGGCGGATTCGCCAGATACACAGGCACCAGCCACCAGGCCCTGGCACTGCACTTTATCTTTATCTGCCGAAGCTGTAAATATCCGCGAGATTTACAACGCGACGTCGTGCGAATCGGTATCGGTATCGGTTTCGGACTCCGACTCGGACTCGGACTTGGCTTCGGTGTGGGTATCGCCCCAAATGGCAGCAGCTGCTGCTGGTCACTGAGCGGAGCCATTCGACACGAAAGCCATTCGCTAAACGCATCCGTTGCGGCTAATTCCAGAGATTCGGTCACCGAGTCGCTCCCCAAGGAGCCAGCGACTGCAATCCGCCGGATGCAGTTACAGGCACAGCCACAGCCACAGCAACAGCTACAGATACAGCTACAGATACAGATACAGAAAGTACATACGGCCACAGATATACAGGAACAGATACATCTACAGCCGAGCTCTGTCGTGCTCCACTTGTGCCCATTGTTGCCGCTCCGCCTGTCACCGTAACTCACAATTGAATTGTTCCTTTGTTCTGTCCGCGATCGGGCGATCTGGCTCTGATACCTCCTCGGTTCCAGCTACAGCTTCAGCTCCATCTTCAACTCCATCTCCAGCTCCATCTCCGCTCCTGAATTTCGCATAATTGGCTCGCCGCTCGCCGCTCTTGACTTTGTAGTTGACCGCCAGACCGAGCGTCGCCGCGGAGGAGATCCCAGATAGGAACAGCAGGAGGAACAGCAGGAGCAGGAGCAGGAGCAGCAGGAGCATCCACAGCATCCGCTATGCTGGTCCCGCCGGATATGATGGCCGCCCAGACGCGCATGATCTACCAAATGAATCGATATTGCGCCGAACGCGTCCAGGCCCGCATGTTCAAGACAGCGACGGCCATTCGCGAGATCTGCAAGATCGTCCAGGACATTCTCAAGGAGGTGGAGCTGCAGGAGCCGCGCTTTATCTCCAGCCTGGTGGAGTGCAATGGCAGGTGAGGCGGAAAATAAATATTTCAAATTTAAATAGGGGAAATTGTGGGAGTAATCATAGGAAATGTTACTTGTACCAGTGCTAATCATGGAACTATAACTGAAGGTGGCATCTGTATACAGAACATAGATGGTGGGAAGATCTATTTCTACAAAATTATAATCTGAATACCCTTTTCAATGAATTATATTTATGCAAAATATTTGTAAGACTTTTGTATTTATTTGTTTTATGTATGCTTTATTATGTTTAGTATAAAAACTAAGCTATATCAGCCTTATATATTGGAAATAATAATATTTATATATACTCGAACATATAATTATTTAAAATAGGTAAAATAAATGATAAATCTGTATTAAAATTATAAATTTATTGTTAATATTTGTATTGCAATAAAAAATACAATTTCCAATAACAATTAATATAAATCTCATTCTAAAATCGATTTAATAGAGATTAAATATAATTAATATAACACGTTCAGATACATATAAATCTAAATTGAATCCAACAGCAAGGCTGATATATAAAATTCGTTATTATACATTTTTATACTTTTAAAACCCTAGCTAAAATGTGTTAACGGATTTGATATACAATTAATTCTTCAGCTTTTTGTTTATAACATTCTAAGCTGTGTTTTAATGTTTTTTGAACTGAGTAAAAACCTATTTTCTTTCTCTAGTTTCTGTATGTATTTTTCGTATATTAAACTTTAGCTGAGTTTTAATTAAGTCTCAAATGTATTTACTAAATTCATTACTTATACTTATGTCTCAAGTCTCAAGAACTCCCATAAAAGTCACCTTCGCTTGGGCTTAATTGGGGGAATCCCCGATGGGCATGACTTGACACTTAACAGACACTGACGCTGCACTTTTGCCTGTAATGATCCCATTGGACTGGAGTGGAAGGTGGAGTGGTGAGGAGAGTACTGAATGGACTGAGCAGGAGTCAGCAGCGATGACAGTCATCAGGCACTGGAATTACGCAGAAACGAATCCCTGATTTTCCCCTGATTTTTCCAACCCCTTTTCGCTCTCTAAAGGAATATAGAAAGATCCTTGTTGAAGCCGCTACCTTAACTCTATTCTCTTCCCAACAGATTCGAGGGCGTGGAGGTGATCTCCCCCAATGAGTTCGAGATCGTGCTCTATCTCAACCAGATGGGCGTCTTCAATTTCGTGGACGACGGCACCTTGCCGGGCTGTGCTGTCCTCAAGCTGAGCGACGGCC
>JAEIHY010016742.1:0-25057 GCA_018904565.1 Drosophila tsacasi | reverse complement strand
GCAGTCAAAGAAAAAATGCAAATGCTATGGAGGAGGTCTATCTAAGCAGACTATTAAGTATTTTCAGTGGATACAAAGTACTTCCTGACTGCGCAAGAACACATTTTTCCTCGCTTAAAGTTTTTCAAATATATTGGCCAATATACATTTTTCTTGCTGTGTGACATATCGCCGTGCGTCGCTGCCATTTGTGGGTGCAAATGTCACGTTGACTTGGCCTGCTAGTCGTTTCAGCTGTAGTTGTAGCTGTCGTTTTGTTTGCCGCGCTGCTACGTGCCGAAGGGGGCACGGTGGCATGGTGGCACGGTGGCTCATCCGGCGGGGTGGGCGGCAGAGCGTGTGCCGTTGACAGGGAGACTGTGTCAAAGGGTCTGACTGCCACTGCAGCTCCGCCAGATGCTTGATTATGGTGTTAACCCCTGCGTGAACTGGCACCAGGTGCGACCCATGGCCCTAACCTACTACTACTACTGTTACTGCCATACGAGCTATTCCAGTAGTATATAAACCCTATATGGCCGCCCTTCCATTTCAGTCGCATTGAAATGCCGGCCCAACGTTTCAATTGGCTCACACACACACCCCCCTCTTCTGGCCAAAAGCGTTTTCATGCTTGTTAGGAAATTTGTATAATGCATAAAGTGTCGCCAACTTTGCGTATACATAATGTGCAATGTGGCAAACTCCGTAGACCGTGCCGTGATGATGAGCAATTAGCAAACAATTGCAGAATTTTCATTTTCACCCGCAGCGTCCAGAGAGTGAGTGAATGCCACAGATAATGCCAGTGAAATGGGAGACAACGAATGTAGGAGTCTCTTTTTGTATAGGGGGTTTACTATGCAAATGACGATGTGGTTTGCTTTTTGGCTATAGAGTATGTGTGTTAGCATTTGTTTCCCTTTTAGAGCATTATAATATCGATCTAAGTACAAATCTATAAGAGTTTTAATTGCTATATAACAATTTTTAGGATTTAAAGTAACTTGTCGCTGTTTCATTTTCACATTTTGAACTTTTGAAGCTATTATTTAATCCCACTCTTGGCTAGTGTACTGGGAAGCCAGTTAGCTAATGAAACTGGATCTGGGGCTGCGGAAAAACTGCTGGCCTTGCCAAAGTCGCAACTCTCCGCTCATAATTAAAAGTCAACTGTGTGGGGGATTTTTTGAGTACTCACCAGTTGGCGGAGCGCTGACAGGATTCGCAGTGACGTGCGGCGACCCGACGTCCACGGCTGACAGTAATAATTTCGAGGACGCAGCTACGCTGTCGTTGCTGTCAAATATTTGGGGTCCTGGAACGACATCTTCATAATGCAAACTATCCGGCTTTGCTGTCGCGGAAGCTGTAAAGTTATACTGCTCATCAGCAGCTCCAGCCTCCTGCTGATCTGGTAGCAATGCTGCTGCTGCGCCGGATGATGTTGCTCCTGCTCCTGACGACGCGGATGCTGATGCTGCTGCTGCTGCATTTCGCTTGCGATTGTAGTACTCGTAGTTGGTTTTCGTGGCGGCGGCAGCACAGACATCGCCGCCATCATCAGTTGTCGCCGCTGTCACAGTCGTGGCTATGACTTTATCCTCGACCATAAATTGCACTTTTTTGCGTGAGCCCGGCGTGATGCTTGCTGCTCCAGTGGGAGTGGGTGTGGATGTGGCTGTGGGCGAGAGTGTTGATGTGTCCAGGGGCGGAGATCCCGAGCCAGAGCCCGAGCCCGTTCCCGTTGGCGTCGGTATATAGAACAGCGACTTGCCCGAGGGCGTTGCCTGGCCAGAAATGTCAGCCGGCGGCGGCGGTGGAGGCGAGACAGACAGGTCCAGAGTGACGGGACGCTTCAGTATGGACTTCAGAGCAGATTCCGTGGGCGTCACAGTGAGCACTGTGTAGGGGGAATCGTCGAGCTCCTCCTGCTCCTCCTCCTCGTCAGTGACAGTTGTTGCTGGCAGTAAAGCTGGAGGGCTCGCAGCTGGAGGGCAGCTAGCTGGAGCTGGCAGAGTTCCAACTGCAGGAGTTCCCACTGTTACCTCTGCGGGCTCATCCAACTTCTTGTTGCGCGGCGGCCGTCGCGGTCCATTGGTCGTCGCTGCATCTCCACTGGAGACTATCATAATTCGCTCGTAACTGTCACCCGGATCGGCGGCATCCTTCTCGCCCAGACTAATCCGCTGGCCGGCGATGGCCGTCACATTGCCGCTGTAGAACTTGCTGCTGGTCCTCTGCTGGCGCTCCACGGCATCGTCGTTGAGCTGGGCATCCGCCACATCAAAGTCGTCGTGGGGCTTCCTCAGGTTCCGCTGCAGTTCGCTTGAGATCAGGTCATAGGGATTGACGTGGCATCGGAGGATGGACCGCCGGTTAGAGGCCCGGCTGGATGCCAGGCCGCTGCTCTGGAGCAGAGATTCGTTGTCCTCCATCAGCCAGCACTCCGTGGGATCCACTAGAGAGGAGGGAGTGGCTGGCGGTTTGGAGACGGAGCTCATGACTGGCGGTGGCGGTGGGGCCCGAGTCCGAGTGCGACCTCTGGTGGGATTCCCAGACGGCTCACTGCGGCTACGTGACTTGCCGTCCGGATCCTTGGAGCTCGGCTCCGGGGACAGGAGTCGCGTGCGCCGCATCAGGTCATAGGGATCCTTCTGCGGATCCAGAATGGAGGGACGTGATTTTTTCGTGGCACTCACCACACGCATCGTGGCGGACATGGGTCGCCGCGAGGAGGACGCGTTGCCGCTGACAGCTGGCAGCCGCACGGTGCCCCCAGCTGCTCCTCCGATGTTGGCCAGCGGCAGGCGGGAGCCCTTACACTTCTTGCACACGCTCGCCTTCTTCACGTCACGTTTCGTGCCGTTCAAGTACTCGGCACAGGAGCAGATCACCACGGCCAGAGCCGTGGTCCCCGGCATACCCTCAGCCGCCGCGAAAATGGCCGCCGCATGGGGATGGTATCCGTAGGAGGGTCGGGCCGGGATACCCCTCACCGTTCCGTAGATCCAGGGCTCCGCGTACTTCATGGAGCGCGACAAGGCGCTGGGCAGGAACTCGGCGCCGGGCACCGGCGGCAGTTGGTAGGCGGTCACCATCTGGTGATGGCCATGGTGGGGCAAGTGTTGCTGCTGCTGGAGCTGCTGCTGCTGCTGGAGGTGCTGCTGCTGCTGGTGTTGGTGCTGCATGTGCAGCTGCAACTGCTGCATGGCCTGCATCCCGCTGACGGCCGCTAAAGAGGCGTTCTTGTCCCCAGTGTCACCGCTGCCGAGCGTCTTGAGCCGCTGACTCCACGATTTCTTGGACTTGTCGTACATGAGCTGGTGGTGAGGGACGCGAAATAATATATTTGTGTAAATAACAAGGTTGAATTAATTAAGCACATTGAGTTCTACCTCGATTGGGAATGAAATGAACAAAAACTTCAGTTAATAAGTACTTTTGATCTCTAACTTATTTTACTTTACTTTTACTTTAACAGGTTTCAGAATAATCAAACAACTAATTTTTATAGTTGGTAAGTAGGTTACCCTTAAACATGAAAGCGCTCACTTACCTTTCTGTCTTCGCTGCTAGTGCGCTCATAATATCCAATTTAAATTAAGGGCTTCGATGCACTCTGTCCTTTGTTGTCCATCAGCTGAAAACCGCCTGCTGCCTGGGAAAAAGGGATATAAAAAACGGAGAAATTATTAAAGCGCAACGCGTCCAGCGGGAAATCCGTTTAGAAAAGTTTTATTATTGAAAAAGTTTAAAATGCGATTATGTGTGTGTTAGACAGAGGGAGAGAGTGTGAGTGAGTTAGGGCGTCTGTGTTGTTTGTGCTTTACTTTCGGGGCTCCTAATGAAAAATGGCCCAGATTAGCTAGGAAATTGATCCGTTTTTGGGCCGCAAAATACTTTATGTTTACCTTAATTAATATAGCTCTAAGCTCGCTATAAGATAATTAGAATTTTTGCGCTACACGATTGCCACAATGCTGTTTTGTCGGAGCCCAAAACTCAATTTGCCTCATACAAATCCCAAGCAATTTCTCTCAATTCTCCAGCTTATTCCTGCCAAATCAAATAAACCATTCAAAGGAATATAAACCACATCCAAGGCTCTCCTTTCTTTTTCTTACATTTTTTTACTGTTACTTTTTGGGAAAGTTCTTTTCGGAGAAAGCAGAGTGCAGATTGCCGAGAGAGTTGCCAACGTCCAACACCTCCTACACACTGGCTGAAAGGCGGCGGGCAACTTTGTTTTCATTTCGCCAGTGAATTTTTGTCATCATCGTGACCACTTTTCACAATCACAAGAGGCAACTGGTCGACGCGACTGGCCAGAATCTTTTCTTGTTGCGATTGTTGCTCAGCTATGGCAACTTTCGAGATGTGCAGAGAGCCAAAAAGGGGTATAATAACGTGAGAAATATACATAAAGAGAGATATATATATTTAGGAGTCTTAAGTTGAAAAACAATACAATACAACAACTTTGAAATAATTTAGCAACAATTTCTTGCGGATTTCGCCTTGTTAAATTTAACGTGTTAGGACATAATTAGACACTGCGACTTAGCCATGTCCACCCAAAATCTAACAATCCAAATTCAGGCATAAAGGCATGCATGTTTACTAAATAGTTTTTCTATTCTATACAAAATCACTTTCTTATTCTATGCTGGAGTTTTTCCTAAGTGTCCATGTTGTTCGTGATGTTGCCATAGCATCCTGCAAGCGGCTGCTTGACGTTGCGGATATTAATCAAAATGCGGAGCGGACTCGCACTCGCACTGGGACTCGAACTCGAACTCGGACTCCCACGCGGCGTCCGGACAAAGCCGAGAGAGGTGTTGGCACACTTTGGACCTGCCTTAGTCTCGGTCTTGGCCAGAGTTTCTTTTCTTGGCCATTTGTGGTCCGCTGTTCTGTTTCTTGAGGTGGTGCCCGGTGCCTGATGCCTGATGCTTACCCTGGCCTGGCCTCAAAACACGTCCCGCTGCACGTTGAAAAATGTTGATAAATGTTGACAATTTTTCCGGCAACCACTCGTGATAAATCTAATTTTTCTCTGGCTCTCTGGCTCTCTGGCTCGCTTCAACTTCCTTTCAGAGTGTTGTGTTGTGTGTCGCTGCATTGTTGTCACCAGCCAGCGATTGTTGCTGTTGTTGGGGTGTTGCTGTTGTGACTGTTGCTCTCTTGCAGTTTTGATTACATGGCAGCTCCTTGTTGTTGTTCTGGCTCTTGTGTAGGTGTGAAGTAAAATTAAAAACGTGTCATTTTTTGCTTTATCGCTTGACGCGGTGGCGCCCATGGGCAAAGTATCGCAGAACCAACAGCAGCAGCAACACAACGGCGAAACATGAACAGGAGCAGCAGCAACATGAGCGGGATACGGGGGCAGGGGTTGAAATTTAAGCCACTTTTGTTTGTACTCGGTTTGACTGATGGCAGGGGGTGGGTTGGAAAACGGTAAATATGCATTTCCTTATACACCGCGGGGGCGTTGAGTAAATACAAATTCCTGAGTATTCAACAATGGTGTCCGGTTTCAGGCCTTAGTTCGTTTTGTAACGTTATTTTTTATTATTATTTTATATTTCCACTAAGAAATTTATCACATTTTTCTATTCATTTGTTTCCTTTATTTGCATTTCCTTTTCTTTTACCATTATAAAAGTTGAATTTCTATTTTATTGATTGCTTTTGTTGGCGTGCGAAAGTCTTTTACGTTTGTCTGCAATGTCTTCTTCTACACTCCATTCATTTTTCACCTGGCTTAATCAGCAATCAAAGAGAGGAATTTACATTTAAGCGGATTTATGCTGTAATTAAGCACTTGAATTGTCTCTTTTCCATCTAGCTTTGGCAAAGTCCGTTTTCTTTTCAGCTTCATAATTTTTCACGCTCAATTTGCTACCTTTGCTGGCCGTTTTTTATATATTTCTTTTATTCGCCGCATTTGCGCCAAATGCAATTTGTCATTATAAATTTACGTCAGTTTAGGCAAAGGGAAAGGACGCAGCCAAGTTGCACAAAACTTCGCCATTCGAAGAGAAACTCTGGGACGAAAAAAAGGGACTACTGCATTTTTCAATATATTTTCAAGTTGACTAGGGGTAAGTTTTTCCCCTCGTCCCCAGTCCCGTTCTAGTGCTAGCTTTCGTTTTCGCTTTTTGTTATTGTCTTGGCCCCGGGCAGTTAGGTGTCGGTTTCAAGCCACCCAGAAAACTTGGCCATGCCGCAGATTGATGGTCATATGAAAAAGTAGTTAACGCCCAATCGAAACTGCAGTTGCAGTAGGGCTAATTAAGTGACTGAGGGTTGAAGTTTAATATAAATTCGAGTGATCATTTGTGCATTTGCAGGACAAGCGTAGGGATGAGTGAATACAACGATATATCGATGTTAAGTTGTACTATTGATGCTATTTTTTTATACTTTATACGATATACTTAGTAGAAAATTCTGTTCATTTGAGAATCGTTTTTTATAAAGGCTTATTTCGCCCATACAAATTATTTTCGATATCTTACCTATATTTCTCACTAGGTAACTTCTAAGCCATATAATATATACCATATATATTAAAATGATACATTTTCTTAACGATATTAAATACGATATTTAGTCCAAAAATCATATAACATTGCCCTTCCGATATTCTTCCCCAGAGAAAACATTTAAAATGCAATTACAGCTGCAGCTGCAGACACAAAAGAGCTCCGGGAAAATATACATATAAGTGTGTATATTCCATTGATGCGGGCATATGCTGGCCGTTGGATTGGGATCATGCCATAAGCGGATTAGTCAGACATCAGACATCCAGCCGGCAGCAGCAGAATCAGCAGCTCCGGTTGCTCAGGTAACGCAGGTAACTAGCAGGCAACCAGCACACCGACACATCAAGCATACGCTCCGTTGTGCAGCTCTAAATTAACAATTTCATTTAGCTGTTTGCCGGCGACTTAATTTATTCAAGTGATGACGTCGCCGACAACGGCGCCACCGCCACTACTGCAGTCAGCTAAGAAAAATTGGCCAGGAAGGTGGGAATGAGCTGAGGGAGAATTGGATACCATCAGGAGCTTGGAACAAGAGGGAGAACCAGACGACGAGGACATAATCACCGCTTTGGAGCGCCAAATTTACGCGTTGCAAACGCTCAGCTAAGCTCGGCTCAGGCTAAGAAACATAAAATGGAGCGAGGAGAGCAGACACTAAAAAGGGATCTATAAAACACTGAACACTGAAGAAAATCCTTGAAAATGAAACGCATTTTTCCTTTCACAATAAGATTTAATAATAAAATACATTATGGTTTCCATTGTGAAAGAAGTGCAAAGAAAAAAGCGTATTAAAGCTTTCATGGACATTATGTTTAAAGAAAAATTCCTGATAAAGTTGATAACTTTAAAATATCTTTCTCGCTTAAGCCCTAAATCCTCATAACTTTTAAATATTTTATTCTATTATTTTCGTTGAGCGTTGCAGTGGAAGGAACCGCTTCGTCCTGAGCATGGGCATCAGCTGCCTTAAGTCCTAGCTGATGGCGACGTGTGCAACTTTGATGCTGCTTCCTGCACCAGCTCCGGCTCCTGCTCCTGCTACAGCTGCCACAGGCGGTTGCCAAAAGAACCCGACGGATGCGCCGACGAAGATGAAGTGGCTGACGGCTGACGGGCAGGAAAAGTGGAGCAGGAGCAGAAGGGAGCACAGCCGTCTGAGCCGGCACTCTATTTATATTGAATTAAATTTATTGAAAAACCTAATGAGCTATCTTTCCGGCCATCAGTTGGCAGCTCGTTTCGGCCGCAATGCACTGCACAGCGCCAAACAGTGGGCAGATTTATGCTTAGACAAATTAATTTATGCGCCAGACTGTTAAGTAAATTACGACAGACATAAATTGCGAAACCAAAAGGCAAAGGAAACGAAAGGAGAGGAACTTTTGGGCATTAAAGTAATTTAGTAAAACGTTCACATGGCTTTCCGAGGACAGACGACGACGACGACGACAAACTAATTGAATTTGCTACTTAGTGAAATGTGAAATGTTAACAGCACTCGGGCTACATTTGCTTGTAGGCTGAAGGCGCTGTGGCAAACTTTCCCAAGTTGCCTTAAAGTGCAGGAGTTGCCGTTGCACCAGCAGCCATTAAATTTGCGCAATTAACCAGACGCCGACGCAGAACGAGACTGTGTCTGCCCCGAGTTGTGCACACAAGTTTGCTAAACTAATTAAAATGCATATTCCACTGCCGGCAGCAACATAAATGCGAAAACTTTCGCTTAGACGCCAAGTAACAGGCAACAATGCAACATGCCAGGATAGGTAAACAAATGGCAGTCTAAGTCGCACAGCAGCACCAGCAACATCCTCCACATGCAACCACTACCACTGGACAGAAGAGATGGGAGACAGGAGACAGGAGACTCGACGTTGATGACAGTTTTGTCCTGGCCTGGCTCCTGTCCCTGCAATTTGTATAACATGCTGGGCAGTTCCTGCCAACTTCTACTGTGCCACATCGCTCTGCCCCTCGCATTTTGTTAAAGCAAAACTTTTTGTAAACTCATTAGGGCAGTTGGCCAAGCAGGCAGCCAAGCGACTGCGCTAACCAAACGGGCCAAAGCCAAGCCGACAACAAGGCCAACAACAAGGGCGGCACGGAAGGCAACTTTTTGAAAGAAAACAGCCAGCCTGCAACAGGAAAAGGGACAGGGAGAAAAACAAGATGAAACTATTTCTTAAACACCCTGTATTTGTGTTTATAAAACAAAGTACATTAATGAAGATTTAAAATATTTTTCGATATATACTTAAGTTCTTCAAAGGGAAGAAATATATTCAACATTTTTCAATATAAATCTACATTGTTTCACTTTCTTTCTGTGTAAAGGATAGGGTTGGTCTTGGTGCTGGTAACCCGTCCTGGTCTGGGGACAGTTGCTGGGGAACAGGACCTGGGCAGGACCTGGACCTGGACCCGAAGTGAACACCGGGATAAACAAAAGGCAAAGACCGGGGCAAGATAAACAGGCAACTTCTTATGCAGGCCCGGCTTACTGTCGCTTTTCATGCGGCTAAACATGCCCGACGGTGCAGTTGAAATTTTATTTATTGCATTAACTCGAGAACGCAGGCGTTGCCCCGGCGGTTCCCGTAATAAACATAATGAAAATTATGCTCATAATGAAGCGCACTAATCGACGGCTGCCGCTTTAAGTTCTATGTGCCTTGAAGTCGGGAGGAAAATTGATTTAAATCGACAGGCGACGGACGACGGGAAGTTTGAACGATTAAGCGGCGATAAATAAAATCATTTTATAGGAAATTAAATAACATATGGCAGAGGCTGATGCAGTTGGGATTTTCCTTTGGCAAGAAAATTGATTGTGTGGAAAATTTAATGTGCGGGCGGACCTTTTTCATAGCATACTTTTGAGTGTTTGCAAATTGCATCGCCCACACACTGCATAATTGCGAGCATATGTAAAACAACGCCCGGCACACAGTATGTGTGTTTTAATTGTTAACACTGGCATTCACTTTGGCTGAGGTTTCTGTTTGAACATCGCAACCCATTTCGATAATAAAATTGACTTACTGGCCGCATTATGTGCGCCATTTATTTATTATGCCGCATGGCAAGGCGACGGGACGGCACTTATTAATATTATTTGAGTGAAAATAATGATGTTGGTGTTAAGTTAAGTGTAAAGCACTTTGTGAAAATTATTTTCCGATTAAATGGGGTGGTCCCTCCTCACCAATCAATCCCCTGCGAGTTTCCTCGGTTGCGAAAAAAGTGCGCTTGCAAGTTTAATGCGCCCGAAATACTCATAAATTCCTAATGAATTGCGGTCGAGATAAGGACCAGAATGCGGGCCAGGATGATTTGTCTTGACACGTGTCAAGATGCTGCACAGAGAACTCAATTAGTGAATGCCACAAATTGGCCTCAGCTGATAGTTACATTGAGGTTGCCTTCTGTCCACACAGATGCTGTCGGTGGAGACATTCATTTGGGCAGATTCGGAGGAGAGTTGTGACAGGCCAAAAATAATATTTACAGCTGCGGCCAAAATAATGACACTGAAGATATGACATTCTTGATTAATCGAAAATCGAAGACTGTGTGTTTTGAGCTCTATTTATCGGTTGATATTTAGCAGAAATGGCTTTATGAAATTATTGAGACATTGTCAATGAGTTCTTAATCATTTTGAGGCTGTTTTGATTACTTATAAATTAAGATTTAAAGAAAAAAAATTAAAACAGATCCCTTTATCAAAGAAATATTTTTTAGTGGTTGTTTTATTGGTTTGTTTTTATTTTTATTATTATATTTATAAACTTCAAGTCTAGCTTAAAAAGTAGTTTAATGTATTAATATTAAAGTAATGATTTATGCAGTGCCCGCCACTTAGACTATTTATGGAATGTATTGCCAACATCTCAGTTAACTAATTAATTTTGAATTACTTAGAGATTTACAATTTAATTTATTAACTAATCCGCAATCGAGTTATTCTTGAGCCTATGCCTAAATCATAGACAGAACTGATTGCTTCACAGGATTCCTTCATCTCACAGCTCGGTGCTCTCCATTTTGGGATTGGCATTCTTGATTCCCAGACTCTTCAGCTTCCGGAGGCGGAGGATCTGATGCTTCAGCTTGTGCCGGAACACGATCTGGTTGTTAACTGTTTTCAGCTCGTCAATGCTGCAGCCCTTGAGGTTCCTCACTGTCTTGGAGAGCAGGGTGTCCGTAATGCAGTACTTTGCCTTGGACAGACGGATGTACTCCACATTCCGCTGGGCGAGCTGCTGGCGATAAAGATACAGGTGATAACCCACACTGGGTTTCTGATGCTGCTGGAAGCGATGCGGCTGCTGGTCGTGGGAACTTGATGAAGATGTCATGTTGTCCTCTTCGTTAATGAGCTTCTGATAGCGTGGCATTTTGATTTATTAATGGAGCTGAGTTCCAATGAAATCGGATATGTTACTAAGATTTCTTTATATGTATTGCAGATGCCTTCAAATATTTCGAATCCTTCAAGATTTGAACTTGAACAGCTCCTTGGTGTTCCTTATATCCCAGCAGTTTCTTCTCCGAATATAATATGTAAATGTTGCTTGCTCAACGTTTGCGGAACGTTTGATGCCTCTTCCAGTTCTGCAATTGCTTTTTATACACCTCAGAGTTGAATACAGCTACCTGTCCTCCAGCCATCGCAACTTTTTTGGTACCCTCAGAGCCCGCAATACCTGAGACCTACCTGCCCTTTTGACTTATGCCCGGCGGCTGGCTGGTAATAAAAAACAATTCATTCTTAATCTGCCGCCCGCCATAAAGTTTTCGTATTTTGCAAACACGTTCATTCTTAATCCGTTCCACTAATCCGCCCACGCGGCCGCCCTGGCAATTTACAAAAAAGAAAAAGAAAATCTTCATCTCAACTGGCGCATATAAAAAGATTAAGTGACATTACACAACGTATTTTCCCAAGCAGCTGAAAATGTTCGATGAGCATGCACCGTCATGGCGAGGAAAGGGTAAACTGTAAGGAAAGATTCCTGCCGACCAGGATTAGCGAGCGGACGCAGCTGCTCCGCCTTCAAGGATTCATTAATGATCTCCGAGAAAGACGGCAGATATATGTCAATTTATCCATGAATATTTCAATTTAACACAGGGGAAAATGGGTTACTCTTTAAGATAATTTTAAACTAAATGGTTGAATTTATTGTTAAATTGAGCTGGTTAACTGAATATTTTTTTGTTTTTGTAGAAGGAGTTCAATCAAATTTAGATTTATTTTATTTTTTAATGATCTTTTTTCTTGGTTAATTCCTTTCCTTATCCTATTATTTTTGAATGTCCCCATAACTTATTCTACCAATGCAGTTTTTCCTGGAAAAATGACTTGCCAGCTGAGAATCGACGAGATCAACTTTCATAACTGCCTTTTCAGTGAAGGGGGGCAGCGCCGCAAAAGTGCACTCTGGGTAAAATGGAATGGAAACTGTCGCATAGATTTCATGGCAACTTTTTCGCATTTTCACATTCCTTGCTTTTGCATAAACCATCATGTCAAATTCTTGATCAAATAAAACAAAGTTCAACCTTCTTTTTCTGTATTCTGAACTAAAATAAATACGAACCGAGGAAAGGGAGGGCGGGCAACAAAAATAAAAGAAATTCAAAAGAGGTGGCAAGAAAGTGATAGACCTCTGGCAAAATTATGGCAAACTTTATCTTTTTCCCTTAAAGCTAACGAGACGAAACGAAACTTTTGCAAGCTGAATGTTGAAATAAGCTATTTTTACGTTCAACTATAGCGCTTGTTTATATATATAGATATAGACTAGACAAGATGGGGCTGGAGAGAAAAAATAAAAAGATTGAAAAGTAATTGCATTCAAGAGCTTGTAGTTAAAAATGTATGGCGATGGTGCACAAGAATCTAGCGGAGTGGGCTATATAAAAAAATGATGCTACTGCCGCTGATGCTGTTGCTGTTGCTACTGGGAAATATTGAAAATGTAATTCCAACTGTTGTCTGCCCTCCGATGGTAATTGCAAAAACCGGGAGCAGCTCGAACGGCAGTATTACCAGAAGCGAAAGCAGCTCGAAATAAAAGTAAGTTAAATTGAAAATGAAATGCAATCAGCTTGGGCTCTTTGGACCACTTCTTTGGCTATCGCTGTAAGGGTATCGGTGTCTGTATCTGTATCTGTATCTGTTGGATGCATTTCAATTTCACAGTTGCATTATTAACGCAAGGTGTGAACATTTTAGCCGTGTAATTGACACGGCAACATCAGTGCAATTCTCCCAATAAAATTCTCTCTCGGACAATCACTGAACTATGAAACTGTGAAGAAAGATTTAGAAATATATACATCATATACAAACTTAGGGAAAATAATAATTTTATCTTATTTAATACCCCATTAAAACAAGATTTTAAAAATCAATTTAAAAAACGTTAATACACCAAATTTAAGACATATTTAATAGTTTAAGTTATTGCTAAAACTTAATGAATTATTTTGCAAATAAACTAAATAAATATAAAGAATTCAACTAATAATATAATTTTAATTTTTACATTCAATAAATAAGAATAAAGACAGTCTTGGTGCGGTGGAAAAAGACTTTACGGCTTAAGAAATGTTTATCAAATGAATCAAATCAAAATAAAAATATTTTATTTACAAGAAGTTGCTATTTTTAATAACTTCTAAAAATCCAAGAAAAATAAATCAGGGATTTAAAGGAAGTATTGCAATAATTCCTATTAATCACCCGATTTAAAAACTTTCTAAAAATTTTAACAAATTTTATCTTAACTACCAAACAGCTTAAATCGGAAGCTTAAATACATTTTTGACTTTTTGACCTCACCGATGGCTTTTTTTCCACATTTCTTCAGGTGAAATTTTCAGGCAATTTTTGCCAATTTATGATGGGCAAACATTCAATGGCCACTTTTCGGCCTCGTTTAATGGCTTATTTTCCTGGGATCTTTGTACAAATTTTCCTCTCCATCTAGGTGCACATCCCGTATGCACAGATGGAGCCAAGTCAGGGGCTTTGCCGAGTGCACAATGAAATTGAAACGTATTAAGGAGAGCTCTCTGGTCGAGGACGAAGAAGGAGGCCGAGGCCGAGGCTGAGGCAGAGGCAGAGGCGGCCAGGGATTGCAAATTGAATTGAATTGGAAGCTGGTGCATCCTTAAAGCCTATTTAAAACCAAAGTACCAAAATGCAGTGTCACAACAGTAGACAGAGAGACACTGGCGGAGACTCAAATGCAGCTCCCGACACTTATCGCCCAATCAAAACGTCATAAATCAGCTGACGGGGACAAGTTTGATTTGACAGCTCGGCGCGGACTTCCCAGCTCAGCGTTAATTTTGCCCTGGTACGTACAGTGCCCGACATGATAAGCAGACACTGGAGAGCACTCCCAGTATAAATCAAATCAAATGACAATTAAAGAGCCATTCAAAGGGAAATTCCCCCTATTCCAAGGAGGGGCACATGCGAAAAATGTAGCTGGTGAAAATTCGCGGATTAAAAGCGACGAAGTGGGTTAGTGGCGGCAATTAATTAAGGCGAAACCTCAGCGACATTGCTCAAAAGTATGCAACACACGAACCGCAAAGGCAATGAAATATTGCAATCACTAAAAGAATGAAAAGCCACCGAAAGGAACGGGGTAATGGGGGCGACTGGTTACCCAGCGGAAAAGCCAGGGCCGCCTGCAGCTTTGAGGTTTCCCTCTCTCCCCGACTGCAGCTTTATTTCCCTCTACATCTCCATCTTCATCTCCGTCTCAGACTTTTCCTTCTTGGCCGTCGTCTCGGTTGGCTGCCTGACGCCCGCTTGCCAAAATTAGTTTCTGTGTCAAAAGTTTGAAATGAGCAAGCTCCTCTTTGCCGCTTGTGCACAGGAAAAAATTGTTATGTATTTTTAAAAAATTAGAGAAACGCCTGAGCCTAAAACTTTACATAAGGTTCTAGAGATAAATAAAAATAAGAGGAAATATTCCAAAATAAATCCTTAAAAATTATATATAAGGAAAAAATAGGATTATATAAAAAAACATCTATTATATATAATGTTAGTTTTGATTGCTTTAAGTATCACTTTCATATGAAAACGAACTGCAATTTATATTTTCACTTAATTAAAATAGTTAACTTGCCTTTTTCTACAGTTTAATCAAAATATATTAGTTTAGTTACATACCATACATGAGAAATATAAAATAATCTTGTCTTATTCTAAAAAAAAGGGGTATTTAAAACCAATAAAATATAATTTATAAATATCCAAACCAATCTCTTTAATTTGAAACCATTAAAAAATGCATTTCGTTCAGAAGACTTTTGGAAATCAAGAGAAATTACTATGATACGAAAAAGAAACCATTTAAGTATTCATTTACATTATTTTCTTTTAAAAAATAAAACAAATCCCATATTTCCACACTTCTTTCGGTGTTGTCGGAAAAACTAACCAACGGAAGCCGGAGGAAAAACTACTCGACGATGGGTTACCGAGCGGGTGAGAGGACAAAGTTTGCGCTGTGCTGATGTAGTTAAGAATTGGCAGCAAATGCTGCTTAATTTCAAAAGAAACTTTACGTATTTGTCATGCGGCGCACATTCATTGCGGTGTTCATTTGAGCGCTCATTCAGGCGGCGCCAGAGAACCGGAGGATCCCGGGAGGAGCCCAGGCCCCGGGACGTTGACAAACGTTGCCTTGGTCACTCCACGGAGGCGGAGAAGGAGGAGGAGGCCAGCTCAAGATGCTGATGATGACCAAGATGCTTCTGCAACGGACACTCGTTTAATAATTCATCAGAATCACAGCCAAAGAAGTGGCGATGTGGAATTTGCGTTAATTTGCGGTCGCCGAGTATTGAGTGCGGTCACTCTTCTCGCTCACGCACTCTTCTTTGGCGCTTGTGCGCCTCATTTCCTGTGGCCGACTGCCATTTGACTTGCAGTTTCCGTTTCCGTTTCAATGACGCTTTGATTGGCCTTGCGGTATCCGCTCCCCACCCCCCTTTCTTCGCCAAGGTTTGACTATTAGGCGTTAATTATTTGTGTGTGTGGGCAAAGCGCTGCTCCGCTGACCGCATCGCAAACTTTCGAGGTTGGCAGCCACTTCAAATGCGACTTGTGTTTGTCCAAGGGCCGTGGAGTTCTTTTGGCCATTATTAATGACAGATGCCAGAAATCTGCCTGCAGCACTGGTTTTAATTGAACAAAATCAAGGCTAACCCAAAAAAGATGACAAGGCCCTAATTGTTTCTATAAATAAAGAAAAATAACATGACCACGAAAAGTGAATAAAATCTTTGAAAAAAATAAAAATATAAAAAATATAAGTAAAGGAAAAGGAAAGCATAAATAAAACTTGTCAATGCCTCGAAGGGGAAATTAAATCATTATGCCTTCCTAAATCTATAAAAATAATTAAAGCAATATAGATTAGAGTCTTAAATCATAAATATTTAAATCAAACTAGATGTAATGTGCCAAAAACAGGATGCATCATAAGAACACAACATTTACTTTACAATAATTTTTATTATAATAAATTCAAACTTTCTAATGAAACTTTCATCATAACTCTCTGGGAACATGACAAGCCTTGGGAATTCAAAAGCTGATTTGTCAAAACTTTAGAGTTTAGTTTAGTTTAGAGATATGAAATAAAAAAACACTCATTCGAAGGCCGACAAACAAGCTTGGTGATCAACTATTGATCCAGTTTGACTCTTTAACGGAAGGAATAAATAAATATTTGATTGCAAATCCAAATCTGTTTGACGGCGGCACACAAACTGGCCAAAACAGCCGAAAGACTCTCAAAAGTGCAAATACAATAAAACAGATTAAATTTGACTCGCCGAGCCATGCAAATAAATACGTGTAGAATATTGAGAGATCCCAGACTCCAATTTGATCTCACCTGCTTAATCTTGGTGTCGTTCGCACTCGCTCGGTTTCGGTTATGCCGTGTTAATGCCTTCGCTGCCTTTATTTCTGCCTTTGGCTGCAAGTAAACATAAATAAATTGTTATCTTATTAGTGCTGAGTGCTTCGCAGTCGGACGATATTTGAATTTTTGGCATCGCGCGGCACGTTATTTAGTGCCCACACAACAATTGCGAATTGCAATCTTTACGTTTAATTTAGCGGCTGAAAGTTGCGCGCAATTAAGCAGCCATGCAATGCACGAATTTATTTTATTTACAGGCCACGCGCGATAAGGAGAATTAATACGGAATCAGAAATACAACTGTTGAGGTAGGGGATAGAGAATAGATACCTATTTTTGATTATATTTATATTTGCTCTACGATTATTTATGCTTAAAATATATAAAACAACAGAAATTTGCTCTTTAATTCGTTCAAATCATTTATTTACAATGATTTTAAAGCAAAATGTAATATCTATTTAGTTTAGAATCAAAAGACACTTCAAAACCAAACCCTCAAATATTATAAAATAATTTTTATTAAAGGTGAAGCCTCGAATAATTTGTATTTAAAAAGCAAAATAAGATTAAGATGAGGTGAAAAATACATATTTTAAATTAACATGAATCGAGCTTTAATTTTTAATATCATTATAATTGAAAGTAATTCATTAAATTTAATTTCCAGTTCCCTTGACCCAGGTTCCACTGCACTTCATTTTATTTCTATTTATACCTCCGGTTGAATTTGCATCGGTCGCTTTGCAGATAAACAAACGCGCTGCGTGCCTATCGGATCGATTGGGCGTGGAGGCGGGAAATTCCGCTGGGGAATGCAGAGGGAAATCGGGGCTATATCGAGGGGTAAATCGGAAGCGAACGCGAGGTGGGATGGGATGGGTGAGGGGGAAAACTTCATTATCGCTCTGCGGGTGCGTGGGCGTATTGCAGAGCGTTGATTTCTTTGGCCGTAAACATTTCCGGGCCGAGGTGCGATGCAGTCGTGTGTGAAAATGATTTTAAAATTGGCGCTGGATTGCGCAAAGACAATCAAAAGGCAATGGGCGTTGATGATAATGGAGGGAAACAAAGGCAAAAGCAAGGGGCGAGGCAAAAGCGGAGAGGATTCCGGGGACACGGGCTACCAAAGTGAAATTTTGACAGCTTTTAATTGTGCAGCGAGGCGAGAGTCGTGCTGCCGCTGCTACAGCACATCTACATGCATATGTAAAGGTATATATATTGCCAAATGTATATATTTATTACAGCCCTTTTACCCGGCATGCAATTATCAAAACGCATCACGCGTCAGGGCCAGGCCGAAATGATAAGCGCAGGTAACTGCAGTCGGCTCTGCGGCGGCAGGTGAAAGGGGGTGAAAGGTGCCCGGGGTAAGGAGGGATGGGGAGCCAGGTGGCCAACTGTCAGCTTAACGCCTCAACGAGCAAAGTGAAGGCAAAATTGCATTTGCCTTGGAGGCCGCCGCAATTAACGCGGCATCATTTCTATCCAACTTGATGATATTTCAACTTGGCGGGAATTGGTCTCAGCTTAACCCTCGTCATAAAAGGGGTCTTTACAAATTCTAATAAATATTAATACTTAAAATTATATGCAATACCAAAGAGAAAAATATAGTGGATATATGTATTTTAAATATAAAAATTGACTTTTTATCTATTAACAAGCTGATGTGTATTCTCTTTTAAAATCAAGGATAATTTTTAGTTTGAAACATAATAATTGTATAATTATATCTTAAAGCCATTGTAGTATTTAATAGCTTTCATTCAACTTTCCCCTCATATTTCTAGCCCATTTGATAAATATATTTAAAAGGCCTGAACTCTGGTAATTTAGCGGGTTAACTGCGGCTTGGCTGGAGGCCCCAGTTTGAGCTTGTGCCGTGCGAATCATCATTAATAGACCAAAGTGAGAGTTTTCTAGCTGCTGCAGCAGCAGTTGCTCCTTCCCGCCTAATGGCCAAATGAGTGCGCACTTTAAGCCGCCGAGAAAACGCCGAGGAGGAGCAGCGAAGTCATCATCAGTTGCCTTGGTGGCTGGGGCCCAGGCCCAAGGCCTTTCAGCTATTTATAACGCACACGCATCGGGCTTAATTAAAAACTGTTGAGCCCTATGCAAATGTTCCCCACCGTGGCCCGCGCCTGCCTAACAGCACTGCAAGGTTAACGAAGCATAAATCTCCGCTGATAAGCTACAATCAAATGCAATCAAACTAAATTCAATTTAATGGGCAAGTCTCGGTGCTGAGGAACCAGGAACTACAGGCGGGAGACTATAGCCGTGGAATCGGGAATCTGGCTGCAATTCAAGTGAAATCAGCTGGAAGGGAGCGGAGCCAGCGACCAAATACAAATTGCCAGCTCAAGCTCGGGTTCAATCCAGCTTCAAGGTGGCCAAATATTGCTTGAAATTGATTAGATACGCCGACTGAAGACGTAACTGGAGCCGGATATAGGAGTGGGACGGAGTATCTTGAGAGCTGCAAAATTAAAAGCAAACCTAAGGACGCCAAGGATACTATTCTAAATAGAAATTTCAAATTTAAGAAGCCAACTTTTAAAGCAACATGTATTATTATCAGACTTTAATCTAACAAAAAAAAGAAAAATTCTGAAATATTTACAAAAATCAAGCGAATCTGAACTTGGAGTTGGTTCTGATCCAGTCAAGGTTGCCCCTTATCTCGTCCCTTCCGCTGGGCTTTATAAATATTTATATTCCCATCAGAGGCGATGCACGCTGCAGCTTTTCTCGGAGCAGCAGCAAAGTGAGCTTCAGCGAGTGGGAAATGCGTGGAAAGCCCGCGCGAATTCCGATGCGGAAACTGCAACGCCAGCGACAGCATTTCTTGTGCTGCTTGCTGCCGATGCTGAGCTTCCCCTGCCGTGTTTTCCCCTTCGATTTCCCAGCAGTTTTCCCCCACAAATAGCTCCCCCACTTTGCTGGCAATTCAAGCGTTGCGAAAACGTTTCTGCCCTCTGCTTTTTGCCCTCGGTCTAGTCTATATCCGTCTATATCTTCACTGCACTCTGCGCCCATTTCCCAGCCCCGATTTTATTGCCATCGAAAGGCTCGTCGACAGACAGCGACCGCAAAGCTAAGCCTCTAACACTTGGAGAAAATTAATTTAAGCCTTAAGAAATTTTTTTTAAATATATTTGAGCTACAAAAATAATAAAGAAAAGGGAAATTCTGGAAATTAAAATATTATTGAATATCTAGACGATGGGAAATGTTACAAAAATATTTTTACGTTAAAGCAAGAAATAGTGTTTAGAAATGTGATAAATTTTAATGAAATAGACCATAAAATGATTAAATAAATTAAATTATTATTCATATATAAGATTTTAGAATATATTTTGAAACCTTATATAAAATATGAAATGACAATCAAATATATAGACAAAATATTTCAAGAATCTTCTTCAAGCAGAATTTAATTGATTGACAAGCGTCTAGGTTTGTTCAGAAATTCCTTAGAAAATGTATGCTTTTAGCTTTCATTTTCCGTCGGTGTACTTCAAATGTTTTCCCGTCCTGACTTTTTTGTTAGGAGACTGCCTTTCGCCTGCGACTTGCACACAACTTGCCGAATTTCTGTTTGGCTGTGTGTTTGAGTGAGTGTTTGCTTAACATTGTTCGATATTTGGTTCGGCGCCTGTTCCCTCTTTTCCCTCGACTTTTCCACCCGCCTGTCCGCGACCTTCCTTCTGGCTTCTGTTCATTTCTTGACTTGGATGTTTATCTTCAATGATTTGCGATTTTCCGGCAATTTACGCAAAAATATGTGACGAAATTTCAGCACTCCCTTCTTACGATGAGAGGGTGTATGTCTACTGAACTGCAACAGTTTCGAGCTTTTTTTATTTCATTTTAAAAATATCTATGTATCTTTCCGTCAACCCCGCATCTTTATGCGTTGCGAGCGTGATGTCAGAGCCCCAAAAATTTGCAGAGGAAATTAGCGTGCAAAAATTTTGATGGCAAATATTTGCCGCTGAGCCCAGGGACTTTGGGTGGGGAGGAGACTTAAAAAACATCTCCCACGCTTTTCCATTTGCTTAACGAATTTGGTAGATTGTCTCTGGCATTTGGCTGCAGTTAATTGAATTCGAAAGGTGAAAGGAAAACAGACGCCGACGGAATGAAATGGATTGGGATAGGATAAATCGGATCTGAGCGATAGCAACGAAGTACTTTATTGGCTGATTTATCGAACAGACGAATACAAATGGCTGAAGAGGGATTCGGTTAGCAAGAGTGTTCGAATTTGTAATGCGGAAACGGAAGTCATAGGCATTAGGGTTTGCTCAAAATTGAAAAGTGAATCACCCAAAATTTACTTACCTCAACACTTACTTTAACAAATGAAAGTACAGCCCCACTGCCGTTTCCTTCGACTTTATGGGCAAACAATAATATTTGCCCCTTTAACAAGTGGTTATGCATAAAAACTGTTCAAATAAAATATTTAATTTAAGACCTTGGGGGAAATGCCTGGCAGCATCGCCCAAGCAGCCACATCATCATTATAATCATCGTTATCTCGGAGATAATTGTCGCCATTGTCGTCGGTGTAATGATCATGTGCTGATTTGATAATTAAAAGCAAACATTAAGTGGGGAAGATGGAGACGACAGCAGCAGCAGCACAAGTAAACCTCCGCAAATACTAAAAGCACCATAAAATGCCAGCACAAAAAACAAGGCAAAACAAAAGCAAACGATATTCCTAAATGCCTGCAGGATTGCTCAGCGGCGCGAAGGAAGCTGAGCCCCTGCTGACCAATAGAGCCAGAGTTTACTACTCCCTTTTCAGCTAGTACACATACAAAAATATCAGCAAAAATCCTTATTATCTATTTGATTTAAAGTGTGGTTGGTCTTACTTTAATACTCATATATGGTCTTTAATATTTATTAATTTAAGCATTTTTTCTTATTTTTAAGAGCACATAGAACGTTATAGTTCAGGGCTCTCCTTTCAATATTTAGTTTATATATTAATTCAGAGTATATATTTTTCTTCGAGTGCTATCAGCCCCACCATGACGATATCTGTCTAGTGGGTAACAGTAGCAGTCGGGTACTGTCTCAGTGTCTAACTGTGGCAGAGATAACAACTTTCGTGCGTGGCCAGTGGCTCCAATTGGATGAGGAGCTGATAGAGCAGAGGTGGAGGAGGATGTGAAAGACCTGGAGCAGGGGGATGTGTTGTAGGAGAAGAGACCAGACTTTTCAGGCCCCTCCACCGCTCACCGTGCGTGAGAGTTCCAGGAATGGAACACGTTTCGTTTCGTGGCGACAAGGTTTTTGCTCCGTTGATGAACTCGCAGCGGGTCTCGGACTCCACACCCCTCCGAAATACCCTCCTCCACCTTTCTGGCCAACGCATTTTTCATTAACACGCCGGCGAAAAGTAGTTGATCCGCTTTTGGCCGTTACACTTACATCTGTGTATATATGCGATATGTCTTATTGTATCTGTATCTGACAGATACGCAACCGCCAGCCCAAAAACCAGACCTTGTGCCACTTTACGATGTGTTTGTCCGAGAATGGGGTATATATACAGGTATGTAAGCATGGATATATGTATATGAGGCAACTGGCAAATTGATTAACGCTAATCGACGCCATTTTGTGCGATTTTAATAAACCACACTGAACCTGCGAGCGGATTTTAATTTGTTATTTTTTATCTCGATTTTTATTTTGACAGCTTTTTCGTTCATTGGCTTACAGAAAAAAAGCAGGATTATTTTTTTTTTTTTTTTTGTGGACAAACGGGGGCGGCGGCGGAGAGATTTCGGGGAGCGGTCGAGCAACTGTAAATTGCAGCCGCTCGACAGCTCAAAAAATCTCGTTTGCCTAATAGCCGAGTTCAAGTTGAATGGCTCAATTTCTCAATCTATCAATTGACGACGTCGCCGTCGCATCAGCGTCAGCATCGTCATCATCGTCATTTTTAATTAACAGTCAAATAAGTTGACCAAAAAAAGGAAAAACAAGATAGCCATTTCAAAAGTAACGACAAAACTGAAAGAGCAACAATGCAACCGTCGGCCCAAAAATAGCCGGGAGTCGCCGTGGGGAACCCTCATAAAGTACTGCAACTTACGGTCCCCTTCAAACTGGTTTCAAATCAATGGCCAACAGAACAGAACATAAATGACTTCGAAAAAGTTTAACAATCTGCGTAATTAATCAAACGATCACGGCTTTCGTTTTAAATATTTAAAAAAAATATATACTATATATGTAAATACTTGAAATTCCAGTTGAGAGGTGGACAAAAAATCTGTCATGGGAAATCTGCTTAACAAAAAACTCACTGAAGAGTTTTTCCTAGAATGTTTCTAATTAAAAACTTTTATTTATGGATTTTGCGACTGCTTAAGTGGAACGTGAAGTTATAATTTCTTTAATTGAAATGTTTGTTTATATAAGATTCTTAACCATTACCTTAATCTCAAATAATAGCTGTATTACCTATTAGTTGTAACTGTAATAAATAGAAGTAATATATATAATTAAATAATGTTAAAAGCCTCACATTGCTTAGTATTCTGTGAGTTTAATTTAAAACCTCGATTAGATCTTTGCCGCGTATTCTGGTAGCCCGGAAAAAACGCCCATTAAAACGGAAACCTAAACCCAAACATAAAATAAATCCCATTCTTCACTTAAATTCACATAAATGTTTTTTTTTTTGGCTACCGAAACACTTAAAGTCGCTCGGACCAAAGTGAGAACATTTAAGAGCGAGAACCTTCAAAAAAGTCGGGAGAAAAAATAAAGCAAAGTTCATGAACTTTGAGACGGCGAAGAATTTCTTACACAGCCATGGCAACGGCGTCAATTACATGGCAGTGGCTGGCGATGGAGATGGAGATGAAGCTGAAGATGGACCAGCTGGAGGTGGAACAGCCCGTGGATGACCAGGGCTACTTAGAGGTATTGCAGACCGGGGACCAGCTTAACTTTTAACCGCACAGAAGTCGACATCGATGTGGCCGGGCCACTTGAGTTGGTTACGGCCAAGTAATTAAAACGAGTCGGAACGAGAAAAATCAGCCCAAAGAAAATGGGAAAATTCTGCGCCACGTAGCCGAGGAACTTCGCAGTCAAAGCCGCTGCTGCTTCTGCTGCTCTCTCCGCTCGGACATTGCTCATTTCGTCGTTTCGTAATTAATTAGTCTTAAAAGTTAAATAGCCCAAATGATTTTGGACAGGCTACAAAGGCGCTGGCTAATAGAAAACGTTGCCAGGAATGCGCCAAAAGGGGGAGAGCGGGATGCCAAGGAGGATTCGCCCGGCCGGGAATTTTCAGTCCAGTTCAGTTTGGGTTCGGTTCAGCAAATGAAGATAAGATACGTCTTTGACAGGCCCGCGACTGGTAAGATGCGAGGGGGGCAGGGGCAGTGGGCAGGGGCAAGAGCAGTGCATATTTGTGTAAATTTACTTTTATACACACACCGACACACTGAGAGGTTTTCTTTTATATTTTTAACTGAATATTTAAAAATATTTAAAAATGAAAAAGTTCTTTAAAAATGTTTATAGACCAGTGTTAATCGCTAAATTAATTACAGCGTTCATAGAGTAAATAAAAGAAGTACATTTATTATTTACAAAATGTAAAGCTCTTCAATCAGAATTATGTATATATTAAAATAAATGGATAAAGCTATATTAGTAATTTAGAATTGCAAACCCCTTGGATTATAAAAATTGTAATTTAATATATAATATATGAGATAAAACATGATTTAGTGAACATTTCTGTTCTTTTCGTCTTAGTTTTTATGAAAAACTATAAGTAATGCCAAATATTTTAAAAGGGATTCTAATAAAATTTTTGTAAATTTTGTATTCTTTATTTATTTATCCTTTCTCTTCACTAATTTCTTGTTCTGTATTCACGAAGGGACTTTGCCAATAGCAAAGCCAGTTGGATGCTGTCAGTTTGTGTACGCATTGAATTGCAGGAAGAATTTATCTAACGCCGGCAGCGGCTGTGTGTCGAGTGTGTGTGCGGAGTGTTCGAGTATCTGGTGGATACGTGTGAAAGCTGCAGCTCTGCCCGTTGCTGCCATATTGATTGAGACAGAATTTATTGGCCAAGTTAGTGCCCTGGCTTCGGACCGTCTGTGTGCGGGCCACGGCATTGGTGGTGATGGTGTTTGTGTTGTGACTTTTTGACATTAAAAATTTGTGCGTTGTTGTTGACTCCGGCATGTACATAAAATGCTAGCTTAAAGCAAAATGGCACAATGCATATTATATACATATATACCTAGTATTTGTATATTCAAGTGCTAGCTGCTCGGCTCGTTAGCAGAATTTCTCCCTATTGCAATGGCGTATTTAAATATTTTGTTGCAACGTTCTCGGCTGCCACACAAATTGGCAAAAATCAACTCACAAAATGCCAGCTGCCCGGGCGGGCTGCACCCTCAATGGCATATCAATTTCATTTGGCTTTTCACAACCGATATTCCGCATATATTTGCCAATTTATTTTACACTTCTGCTGCC
>JAEIHY010016741.1:20557-42851 GCA_018904565.1 Drosophila tsacasi | reverse complement strand
CTCCTTCCCAGCAAAATTATTACCTCGTACTTAGGTCTATGCTTCGCACTTCGCACTTTGTACAATCTCACTTTACCCGTTAGTTCTCAAAATCTGACAGAAGAATTCACAAAAAAAAAGAAAGAATACGAGAAAGCCGGAAATAAAAAACAAGAGTCATTGCGAATAGTTAGGTTATCTCTCAGGCACAAAACCACGTGCCTGCTCCCTCCCAGCAATATTATTACCTCGTACTTAGGTCTCTGCTTCGCACTTCGCACTTTGTACAATCTCACTTAACCCGTTAGTTCTTGGTCAAAATCAGTTGCTGCTCCCCAGAAAGTCGAAACGCAAGAAAGGAACTTTTTTCTTCTTTTCAAAAACTCACAGGTAACAAAAACACGTGACTGCGCCTTCGCAGCAAAATAATTACCTGGACTTAGTTCTCTGCTCCGCACTTTACACTTTGCACAATCTTACTTTACCCGTTAGTTCTTGGTCAAAAACAGTTGCTGCTCTCCCGGAAGTCGAAACGCAAAAGAAACTTTTTTTTCTTCTTTTCAAAGACGGCCACTAGAAATGTAAAGCGATCAGTGAAGTTTTGTCGCTGGTATCGTTTATCGTCTGAAGCTTAGTGTGACCGTTGCAAAAAAAGTTAAACTTTTTAACAGAATAAAAAAATATAAGGCCAATTTAAACAATAATTAAGTTTATGGCGCCTCAAAAACATTTGGAAAAAATAACAAACCTCTCAAATAGAACCGCAAACTAATATTGAGTGAAAAATACAAGGTAGCTTTTTTTAAAAATGTACAGAAAACGTCAGAGGCTATTCGTTTAAACTACAATTATACAAAATGTATCTTGCCAGAAATTAAAAATCCACATGTAAAAAACTGAATATTTTTTTTTAGGTTACCCCGTAACGGTTAAAATAACTATCGAAATACTTTATAAAAACGGTGCTTTAGGTAAAGTTAAGCACAGTTAATGGAAATGCCTATGAACCTATGAGAATTCCAACATCTTTAAACTATAATATCCCAAAAGGAAAAATTCGAAAACTCGAAAAGAAAAATTTTTTCAAATTTAGCATGTAACGGTCAAAATAAATCCAGCTCTTATCGATAGTTACTGCACAACTTACTAGTGTTGGTCAACTTGCAGTTGTTATATACTCGACAAATATTTTATCGATTAACAGACTATCGTTTTGATAAACACTCGTAGCACTTTGCTGATAAAAATAATAATTAAAACCGGAAAAAATGACAGAGGAAACTGACTTTTCCGCCCACATAGCTGATGGCAAGAACAAGACCAATGTGCGCTGCCAATTCTGCAACAGCCTGATGCTGAAGGCCCAGGAGGGCGTCTACAGCAAGGAGGAAGTAAGCACCCGGTGCCGTCTTCTGCAAGAGCCATTGTTTACATCTTTCGTTTTGCCAGGTGGAAGTGCCCCTAATGATGCAAAAGCAGGATCGGACAGCGGATAGCTTAAACACGGAGCCACTGCAGGACTTTTGGCTAGTCAAGGACATGATGACATTCGAGAATATTGGATTCTCCAACACCGTGGACGGTAGGAAGTTTCTTGTTTGCGCCGATTGCGAGCGAGGGCCCGTGGGCTATCATGATCTAGCCACACGCCATTGCTACCTAGCTCTAAAGCGGGTGGTGCACAAGGAGGCGTAGGCTAGTCTAAGTTTACTTCCATCTCAGCTTGCAATCCATTTGTTTTTAGTTTAAATTCAGGCTTTGTGGCAGGGAATTTGCAGAATAATTTGCTTAGATTTTGGTTCCTTTATTTTTAGGGAAATTTAAGGATATATATTTGTATATTCCGAAAACTTTATGATTAATATCCAAGTAATTCAAGCAATTCAATCCAACATTCAAGCTGTAAAAACGGTTTTAACTTGCTATTTAAATATAAATTTGATTAAAGATATTTAGGTAATTATTTCCGTATTAGTAATTCCTTATATCTTTTAAATTTAACTAAAAGGAACCTATAATTAAGCAAATTGTACTGCGAAATACGAGATATACATTTGAGAAATACGACACTTTTTTGTATTCATATTTATTGTTTTTCACTTTAAACATTTTACAATTTTATTGCATTATAAATATTGCATTTTTAGAGGAGATTCTTAACTAATAAAAATTGTCACTATAAACTGAGTTAATTTTGCTATTCGAACTAAAAGAATGATGTACTCGGGGCTTGCTTTGGTTTGGTTTTCTTCTGTAACGTTTAAAGTTTATTATTATAAATCGGTTTTCGGTTTGCAATTGCATTTCTGTATAGCCTACGATGGACAAACATGGTTCAGTGGTTAGTGTTTCGTCTACGGGTATTTTGCCTCGTATGCGCTCGCTCTTCCAGGTTCCGTTTCCGTATCCCATTTCCTTATTTTTTGGCAGTTGGTTTTCAACAACAACAACGAGTGTGTGTGTTTCCCTTGGGGAGTGTGCAGTAGAGATATTTTGGGGGCGTGGTCAGCTCCGCGCCTCGTAAGCGTGTCACAACTATCTTTTGGGTTCTCCAGACATCCGGCCTCCTCCCAAATTGCTTGCTAATTAATTATACTATGAAGTGTGTTCTTCCTCGTTGAGCCTTTACGTTTTAAATACTTTTATTTGTTAGCTTTAGCTTTTTTTTGCCTTTTTAGAATTTTAAGTCTTATGAAAATAAAAAGTAGAGAAACTTAGGCAAAAGAGTGTTGTGTGTTAACATTTATAGTTTATGTTCTACGATTTTTATATTATTTTCTTTTTTTTTTGTGTAGCCTTAATTTTTAACATTGTGGCCTCCTTTGACTTATTTCTTTATTTTTTTGGATTTGTTTAAATACTTTTTATTTCAACTGCGGTAGGTTTTTAGTTTTTTGTTTTTGTATCGTTATTTTTTTCATTCTCTGGCTTTAATACGTGGTGTTAGTTTCAAAATTTTAACGATTATATTGGCCAATTGTTGCTTGCTCTCTTTTATTTTTTTTTTTTTATATACACTTCAATTTACGGGAATTATTCGGTTTGACTTTATTTTAATACTTTGTATAAAGCTTTTACGGTTCTCCATTCAAAAAATTGTTACAAAATCAAGCTGGTCCCAGAGCTGGAAAGGGGATAAGGAGAAAAAGTTGGGATTAGGGAAGTACTTCGAAAGGAAAAGTCGCAGCGAGAAAAAAAAATATATATATTATCTTACTCACCAGTCTCTGGAGCAGCTCTACGTGTGGACCTTGTTGATGGGGGCAAAAAGCGGGTGAAAGTGAAGAGTCACAGAAGTCAAAGATTCAGCTGTGGTAGCAATACGTAACAACGAAAAACTGGGTGGATGCGTTCGATAAAAACAAAGTAAAAAATAAAACAACTGAGGTGGCGCTCTCCCTCGGTGCCCTTCTTAACGCTGCAGCCACTGGCGGGCTCCCAGGAAGAGTCCCACTGCCACTGCCGCTACCATTGCTGTGGCGGAGACGCCCAACGCTCCGGCGCCATTGCAATTGTCCGTGTCGCAGGAGCAGACCACCTGGCGACCCCCGAAACCAGCACGCTGGTAGCAGTAGCTGGTGGAGGTCTGGTTCTGGTAGCCACAGGTCCTTATCACACGGCTATCTGGGGGCACTGCAAGGGCGTGAATAATATATATTAATGTTTATGGCTTTATATGTGTATATAAGGTGGTCTGTACTCACGGCTGTTCACGGAGAACTCAATGATCTGTGTGATCTTGCGGCAGTAGGTGGGAATGCCCTTGCCGCGGGACGAGTACTGCTCATCGCAGTCCTTCAACAAGTTGTCCGGCGGTATGTCCAGCGCACAATTGGCATCTTTGTGGCTGTTGCAGACAAAGCACTTGATGGCATAGCCTGCAAATTTAAAGAAAGAAATTTTAGAAAGAGTTTATGAAATGTAAAAGATTAAAATAATTATAAACACTTGTGGCATTGAAAGGGGTATTGAGAGACACAAATTGCGCTATTAGTTTCTCCATATTTCCTAAAATGTTTATAATCTATGAATGCCGTAAATTAATTTCTTGTATTAGATGTTTTTGTAAGAATAATAACTGATACTGATAACAATTTATAAACCATTAACACTCAATTTTCCACTCAGTTGACCACAAAGCCAAAGCTAAAACCTGATACAAAAATGTATAATTTTCAGCATCTAAGCTTAACCTTAATAGTTATACAAAAACTAGTGATTGTGCGTGTAAACAAATCTCAAAGAGAGACTATGTCTGAGCTAGAACTGTCAGATATATAGTGGAGGTACTCTATATAAAGAGAGATCTCTGGAGGTACTTGTGATTACTTAGCTAAATTGAATTTAAGGTCGTGCGCGACACGAGATTCGCATTATTTAATCTTTCGAATATACTGGGCACTGGAACGGCGATATATGTGTGTATTGTGTGGATACATATATTCCCCTCTTCAACTTGCAAGTTGCATTGCGCTTTTGCCATCCCGCTGTGCCAAAAATGGCACAATGGCGAGGAAAGGCCAGCTCGGTGAGTGATTGCAGCGATGCCATCGACGCCTCCATTAGGAACAGACTGCGAAGGCTCTTCAGAGTAGCTTGTTAATTGACACATCGGCATTGCTAATGGACTCGAATAACTTCGCTTCACTTTGCTTTGCTGCCATTCTCTCCTCCAATTTGGGTTACATAAGCAGGGCACAAAGTGAGCTAGCTGCCTGCTTTTAGGCGTTGCTACTTGGGAAAACAATGGGTAAAAGGAGGAAAGTAGTTGTAAGATGATACAGCTCCCATAAGAGCCCTTTTTTTCAGTTTTGGAGCTTTCTGAAAGGACAATGGCTTGTGTTGTAAAATGGCCTGTAAGATGAGTTCGTTTTGGGAGTTAACTCCTCGAGCATATGGCAGGAAGTGTGAGAGGATATACATTTTGAGTTATAAATCTTATGGTTTAAATTAATAACACGGGAAAAGGGGGTACCATAGCGTAAAGAAATAAGCCTTTATTTTTCCCTCGAGTCAGTCACTGTGTTATTAATTAAATGTTGAATACAAATAGTATTATTTTAATATTAAGTATTATTTTGTATTGTATTTTTAAATGCATAAGTCTTTTGAATCTTAAATATTTGTATAGCCATTTTAAAGAAATTCCCAATGAATAAAACTTTTGCAAACGTTGTTAATATACTCTTTAACTATAAATAATATTTTCTAATAAGGGCTCTCATATGCTTTAAATAATCTCTTGAAAATATCTGAAATTTAAACAAGTTTTCCCCCCCTGTTTGAACATATTGCAAAACATTAGCCCTAAAAGCTCAAGCGGTCCCCACACAGTCTGCACTCAGACGCAACCAATTAAGGCTTGTTACAGTCTCTAAAAATAGCAATAAAATGCATTGATTGCATTGTCTGGCACGAAAAATACATCGCTTTATATAAATACAAATAAATAACTAAGAAATACAATTTAAGAACGCATCCCAAATAAATCTAAATGTTTACAAAACACAGGGAACCCCTGTAAGACCCCAAGACATCTTTTTATATAAGCCACTGAGGCGATTTTGGGTATCGGATTACTGCATCTATTGCCCCGCAGGACCTTTTTAACCAAAATAAAGTGCGCATGTCCTACATAATCCCTGCTCATACATACACACACATATGTGGGGCAAAAAAACGGGGATTTTTTTTGTTAAAGAACTAAGGAAGTACTAGGAGATAATACCATTTCCTTGAGCTTATCATTCATAGAATTTGCATAGTGCGAAGGGCTTAATTATGATCCGGCACAATTAAGGCGTGAAATGGGAGCACCCTCTTCCCCTGGTGCTCTTTTTTCCCCTCCTCTTTCCGTGCAGGAGGGAACTACGGAAAAAGCTGTGACTCTGGCAGAGAGCCAGCAGAGAAGTACAGAAAAAGTTCGTGTGTGTGTGCTCGCTCGGAGAGCTCAAGGAACCCCAAGGAGCTTATATCTATATCTATTGAATGCAAATATTACTCGGGCGCCACGGCGGCCGGCTTAGATACTCGGGGTATTTTTTGTTCTTTTTTGTGGCGTCTGTCGACGACAGGACGGCGCCACAGGACAGCGCTCTCCCATATATATATATGGCTCCTCCCAGCCCCTTGGAAATTTTGTGGAAATGGATACGGCGGAAACCCGCCCCCGTCTTGGCCATATCTGGTATTATGTAATCTCGCAATCGCGGTTGTCTCTTGACTTTCCGTTCCCTTTTCCTATTACCTTGCTGCACGGCGATGGCCAAAATCAGCGCACTAATCACATAGATGTACTGCATTTTAATATAGTTTAATTTAAATTATTTAGATTCACTCTAAGCACTAGGTTTATGCGTTTATTTCGTTGCTTTCTTCGTTTAGATCCCGAGAGATTCTTGTCACAGATTGGGTGTTATCTCCTCTGTAATATTATTCCCCCTGCAAAGAGCTTGGACTCGCTTTCGGCGCACGGCACAAACGCTGGCAAACGGTTGACAAACGGCAAACGACTAAGCGAAGGCAGCAGCCGCACTCGACAAATGTACCAACGAAATGTGCGAGCCAACGGGGCGGATGGAGCAGCAGTCCCAGTTCCAGCTCCCAGTTCCCCTTGGTCTCAACCTCAGTTTCGGCTTTGGATTCGTTTTCGGTTTCGAAGCTTTTCGCCGGCAAGCTTTTGAGCGAGCCAGTGCGTCCTCTTTCCGCCTTTGGGTGTTGATATGTGTGTCTGTGTGCAGGCCAGGAGATACGGAAAATGTAGCTGGGAAAAAAGTATCTCACTCTGGGGCACTAGTCAGCAAGGGTTTTGGGGCAAGGAATGTTTTAAATTTTGTATTTAAGCTTGTAGAAAATATCTGCAAAAATATGCACAACAATTAATTAAATATAAAAGGATATAGAAATATTTTTGAAGCTAAAACCACAAAGATCGTTATAAAGACCATGAACCGAATTTTATATATGTACAGCTACTTTAGGATAAAGTCAATACTTCCTTCTTTATGTATACCTTTAAATAGATAAGTAAACGATGCGATATACAAATGAGCAATAAATCGGATATTCTTGAATAATATAAATTTTTAACTATAATATAATATTTCTTTATAATTAAAGTTCCTATGTATTACGGATATAATATATTGTCTTATCTAAAAAGGATTTATATATATGTAGCCTTTTTAATTACGTTTTCTAAAACTGCTTTTAAAGATGTTTAATTAATATAACTTTGGAACACTAGTAAAATCATAAGAAAAATCATTGTTTTTTACTTTATTTATTCATTCCCAAGTACACCTAATTAAAACCTGCAATTAGGCAAAAGGCAAGTGCACTGGACTTTCCTATAAGTGCCACTTATAACCCTGAGCGCCACTTCAACGAGGCGTCCAGACATTTAATCTATTTTTCTACACGTGAAAAGCCCTGAGGAGGAGAGTCGCACATAGCCTAAGCATAAATCTCGGGCTAGAGTGCATTAATTAAGCTTAATCGCAGGCTTCCTCTTGGAGCTTATCACAAAAGTCGCACAAATTGCTGCTGCTGCGGCTGCTGCTTCTGCTGCCCCAAGACGCTGGTCAATTCAATTGAATTAAGTTTCTTCTCTTTTCCACCCACTAAGTGTGGGCTTTTTCTTTATTTTTTTTTTTTGCAGATCGCATTGCCTTTCCTTTGTGCGCCAATCAAGTGCGCGAAATTGAAGAAGCCCAGCCAGTTGTGAGGGGGAAGAGATGGATCGCCCTTTCGGGGAGATTCTCCCGGGAGAGTGCCTTTTTTCGCTATGTTTCTAGGGTTACTACACTAAAAAACAAATGTAGATCAAAAGCAAAAGTCGATAACAGAACCCTTGCAGTTAGCAATTTATTATTAAAATAGGTTATAACCTTGGCAAAAATGCACTAATTTCACTGCGGAAAGCTTTTCAGTGTTAGTTTTTATTAGGTTTAAAAATCTGCATACTGAATTACAAAATTTGTAAAATTAAAATTTTTTTCAATTTTTGAAAAATTTAACGATGTAACCCCTTAAAAATTTGGAAAAAATTTTTAAATTTTTGTATTCAACCAAACATTGCTGAATCGACTCGGCTGATAATGCTGATCAAAATTAAATATGATTTATAGGGTCGGAAAAGACGCCTTCACATTGTTTTGTGCTTTTGACTGATATTATACTACCCTAAAAATGGTATTAAAATTTAAATATTAAACATTATTTTATACGATTCTTTTTAAGAAAATTAAAGCTCACTACTTTGAAAGCTTCTGACTAAAGTTATCACATCAGTTAAAATATTTCAAAATGCATTCGATTTTAGCTTGTAGATATATAAATTCCCAGTTTAAAACGTAATAAAAATTGAAATATTAAAAATATTAATATTTATTAATATTGTTCTTAAAATTAATCCTTTTTTCAAGTGTAAATGCTCAATTGAGTGCTTTAAATTATGTTTGCTCGGCTATAAATAGGCTTTGTGAGAAAAGAGTTTAAGACATTGGCTTGGCTTTGGTTTAGTTTTGGGGTTAAAGAACGATTAATCAAAATGTTGACAAACAGATTCTGCAACAAATTGCTTAAATTTAAATAACATTGAGACTAACTAAGAAGCCGAAGCTTCTCTCTTAAATCCAAAGCTTTAAAGTTGCTATTTTTCTAAGTTGTGGAATCCACTAAAAGCTTTTTCTAATAATGAAATACAGGGTTTATTTTCACAGGGTTTTTTTTTTGTAAATTTCCCCTTGTTTTGATTAGCCCATTGAACCCATATTCTCGGATTTAATGTATTTCTTGTTTGCTCTGACTTGCTTTTTCAAAGCGGATTTTTTTTAAGCAATTAATCTTGTCTGAAAGAGGGCTGTGAGGGAGTGCAAAAAATCTCCAGACTTTACTTGTCGGCATAATTAAGAAAAATAAAAATCAAATAAAGATTAGCAAACCGGTTTTGGCCAGCAAACAAGATTCTGTGCTCATTTATTTGGGTTTTTATTTGATTTTCATAATAATGCGAGTCAAAGTCAGTGTCTGACCTCTCTTAACGTTCTCGCCGATCAGCTGATTTCCGATTTCTGATTTCGATACGATCCGAAATGTCATTAAGCCTTAAAGACAAACACCTCTCTGCCAGAGAGCCCTCAGTTACACGTTTGATTTGCAGCAGTTTGGTTCGACATTTCTCAATTGATGGGTTTTATATAATATTTCCAAAGGAATTTAACATAATCGAGGAATACAAACAGGAAAATTAATGTGAGTTTTACGACAAATGTAAAGTAAATATTTACATATTTTTGCAATTCTTTGTTGTTTAATAATCACATTTGTGTCTTGTCTAATAAAATGATTCTTTTGTGTTTAAATATTTTTAACTACTTAAACATAATTTCATAAATTCAAAGTAAATATAATTTCGTTCTTTTCTTTTTCTTTAATTGATTATTTTCTTTATTATTTGATTTTTTCACTGCAATTTAGCAGAATTAATCTCTAAGTAGTAGCCTTTTTTAAATATATTATTCACTTGCTATTCTTGCCCTTGTTTAACAGTCTTTTATAACATATTTTTATATGTTAAAACATTTTTATTTTATTTATTTTAAACAAATGTATGATTCTTTTTGATAAAAATTGTTTGCTTTTATAATTTTAGATATATAATATAATTCTGTACATGTGCAATGTGCATGTACAATGTGTAAAGCTAGTTTTCCCATAATTTGGTAAATCATTTTAAAATTATAGATAACAACACAAACACTTTTCTAAATTTCCATTGAGAATTTCCTATTATTTTGTTTTCCACAATTTCTTGGCTTGTGTTAAAAATTTTCCACAATTTCTGGGCTTGTTTTAAAAATTTTCCACAATTTTCTGGCTTGCTTTGGAGCCATCAGATCCGCTTCGAACTGGCTAAAACCGGCAACTGAGTCGGTCGACCGCTGAATGAATTCGGTTTGGCCCGACTTCTTTACACAGACAAAGTAGCATGAAAATTTTAATTAAATGCATGTCTTGCAGAATCGGATACCTAATTAAGAGCGAAGTTTTTTTTAAAAGAGAAAGAACTCTTTAGGGAAGCTTTTAGAAATGTTTTTTCTTAGTAAGCTAACCCTTCTCTATTTTCTAAATGATTTTCCGAAGATAAATATTAAAAACAAAACCAATTTCCTGCTAAAAATTTGTATAAGAATCGAAAATGAAACCAAATCCGAGATTCAATATCAAAGAATCGTTCCTCCCGCGTAACGATGACTCAAAAAAATCAGCTCAAAAAATATACACCAGTTAAGAGTGCTATTAAAACTGCCTTGAACTAGGACAGATAAGCTCTCTTCCCTATCTGTGTTCCGTAGTCCCATGTCCCAGTCTGTTTTCCTCAATTAAGCAGAGTCGGAAAGTCTGTGGCCACCGATGCGGACTAGACCAAACCAACAGAGCTGGGATTTTGGAGGTGCGAACCAGTTTTAACTAATCAGCGCCGTTGATAAGGGAAGCCAATCTCAAGTATAAGTAGTAAGCAATAAGTACGTGTACTACAGTCCAAGTTATGGCCGTCAGAATGACCTCCTATCGCTGAGCTAAGCTTGGGAGCTCAGCCCACCGGAACCCAATCCGCCGACCATTTAGTGGGGAACAGCATGGAAGTGCCAATGACATCCCGTGCGGGTTTACTGTAGGAATTCCCCCTCATTAAAAATTAATTACCTCAACAGCTTTAATATTTTGTTTTGTAAATAAATATATTTTGTATTTTAAATGTTTATTTATCAATCCTAATTTTTTATTTGAAATGAATCAATTTTTTTTAAGGAAATAAGGTGATGGAAAAAATGTATTTCATTATTCCTCCTAGGAATTCCCCTCATTTATAGAAGTCAAGAGGATTATTGTTATATTTAAAAAAAAGTCAATAATATGTATAATTTAGTACTACAAAAAGTAAAACCATATATTTTGTATTTGTATTTATAAATGTTATATTTTATTACCTATTTATTAGCCATTTTTATACCTTTGCTGGGTGTATTTTAGTCAGAAGCTTGCAATGAGGTGAAGAAATCATTTCCGACCCCTTAAACCATATATTCTTGATCAGCATCAATATCTGAGTCGATATAGGCATGTCCTTAGGGAAAACAATTTTTGCAAATTTTTCAAAATTTTGTAAAAATTGTAAATTTTCAAAAATAGACACAAATTTTAAATTTTTAAGATTTTAAACCCAATATGCAGCATTTTTAAGCTCTTAAAACCTAGCACAGAAAACCTTTCCGAATTGAAATTAGTGAATTTTTAACTTAGTTACAATATTTGAAAAATCTTAAATTTCTTCCAAAAATTTGCTAATTAAAAATCGATTTAATTTCTGTAGAATAAACATATTTTGGTTATTAAATTGCAGCATAAATAATTTACAAGGTAAATCATTTAAAAGGCTAATGAGATGTCATCTGTGTTATGTTTTTGTTTATGTTATATTTTTTGTTTGGCTTAATGACGTCACTGAGTCCCCGTTGTTAACCAGTTCGAACCGGTGGATTCCGTTTGGATTTTGTTTGGTGTGTGCTTTCCCTGTTGTTTTTGGGTTAAGAACCAAGATCGGCTCTCAAAAAACCCACTGAAGCTGGAGCTTATCAATGCAGTGAGTGAATCTTACCTTGTAGAGCCAGAGCATCCATCCCCCTTGCAATTGAGTACGAGAATATATATGAATATATATATATACTCTCACGACCCTGCAGAGCTGATCGAGTGACGGAAGTTTTTCCATTTCATTTCCATTTTTTGCTGACTTCTAGGGCCGATCTTGCTGGTGAGTTCTTCTCTCAGCTACACTCACACACGAGGGAGAGGAGAGACTTAGATTGAGACTCTCTTCGGCTCTCATCTCTCGGGCCTGAGCTGGCTTTTTGAAAAATCAACGTTTTTCAAAAAGTTCAATACGAGTTTACAGATTCATCTCGACAGTGATCGCGTCAAGTTGTACGTTCGCTCTCGCCCTTAAAGTTAGATTTTTATGCAAATCAATTGTATATTTTGTAATAAATAATTAACATATTACAAAGTGTGGTGTGTCTTTACTGTAAAAATAATTAAAAGGTGATTTAATTGTGATAAATATTTTGCATTATATAAAAACAAATAAAACTTTGTTCAGAAATGTTCAAATAAATAAATACAATCTAAAAGTCGACTTAAAAACGAGTGCATCGCAAATTTCATTGTTCTTAGCTAAAGCAATAAATGTTTAAGAATTGTATAGTTTTGTAAATAAAATACTTTAAAAGTTTAAGAAATTCATAAATAATGATATAGAAATGTAAAGCTGTCCAAAAACAAAATAAATAACGCTAAGCCTTAAAGCATTTATTACATTGCAACCGTTCTATAGTTTTACCATATTTTTACTTGACCCACTTATAAAAGACTGCACAATTATAATATACAAAATCCAAACCCATAAAATCTAAATCCTAAAATGAAATGTTTGCTTTAGAAAAATATTAGCAAGTGTCACGTTGAGCAGCCACGCTCTGTCTGATACCGGTTTACACTGCAGGTGTAAATGAGAACCGCTCACAACAAATTATAGATTATAATTATAATCGAAGCGTTAATCAAATTACAAATAAAGACAAAGATGCTAAAAACATAAAGTAAATCAGATAAATATATAATAGAAAATTCGATTACTTTTTACAGCTAACAAACCGCAAAAATGTCGACAACAACAACGTTCATCATCGTGTGCCTGGCAGTAGCGGCCAATATCTTAACAGGTGAGCTTCTAAATAGTTAAATTAATTAATGAATTTAAATTAAACTAAATATATAATAAGGTATAATGATGGAAAGTGTTTTTTGTCTCTGTTAATTCAATTGAGAAACAAGCTCACGAATTGACTGGCCAACACTCCAACTGACGTTCGCCATTTGTTTTCTGTGCCAAATTGATCGATTTTCTAGTGTGGCTTAAATTCGAAAACCAAATCAACCGCAACTCATCGAATCACTGAGGTGGAAATCCATGCCACAAACACTTTTCCCTTGCCCAGTGTTGGCAGTGACTCATCTCTCATGGAAAATCGCAAATCTAAGTTTTTGCTAAACCAAGCACCAAATTTAATTGATTTTATATTGGTTCGTGGTTCAGTTTTATTTTTTTCTGTTTTATTAAGCCAAAATTCGAAGAAGTGTTTGCTGATTTTTACAGAAAAAGATAACAAGTAATAATTAAGTTAGAAACTTGCAGGGAACATGATGAGTGGTCTTGGTGATGCGCTCTTGGTTCTTTAACTTTAAAAATATTTAAAGATTTTCTTTGGCTTTTTGTATCTTGTTTTTCCACCGTCTCACTTCACCGCCCACCAGCTGTTGATTAACAATTAAATTTGTTTTTAAAAAATATACGAAAAGTCCATTCTAATTAGCCTCGTGGAGCCACGCACACAGAGCTAGCCTTTGTAGAGTTCCGACACGGATGCATTGATTGTCCAAGCAATTCCGCAGCTCGCACTCACTTGTTAAGGGAACACACATTAAATGGCGTTAAATTATATTGAAAGTATTTGGACACGAACATCGTAATCGGTTGGGCAAATATTCACGTTTCAGGGGGGAGTGAGAAAGCACAGAAAAAAATGGTACATATAAATATGTAATATATATTTGTATTAATAACGATCATAACTGTAGAATATTCATAAAAATATTCAGTGTAAAATTTCCATTCTATATAAAATTTATTAGCTTTAATACACTAATTTTTTTGTAGCGTGTACCTTAATTTTTTCTTATTTTTTAGACAATGGAGCAGCACTAATGAAATGAACAATTAAAGCTAAAAAACCGCTGCAACAAAGGCAACAGTTGTTTCCCTTTCTCTCCCTCTCTTCCCCAGTTTTTCCGTCTTCTCCAGTTCAAGTTTGGTTGAAAAATCGCATGAATATGCAGCAAATGTAAAATGCAAATGCAAATGCGAAATGCAAAATGCAAAATATGCAAATTCTCTAAACAAACGGCAGCCCAGAAACTGTAGAAACTGCCACTGTAGAATTTTCTAATGGCAGGTGACTTTTTATTACTTAATGTTTGTTTCGAATAGTGACTTAATTAGCCAACATTAACTACGTGAGATTTACGTGAGTTGCCACCGAAAAGTGTTAGAAATGCAGCTGAAAAAGTGGCTCATGTGCTCGACATTTATAATCCTGACAAGTCTCGAATTTACAAGCAGAATTCACTGTCTGCATGTCCTTGCCCTTTGGCCATATATATATTTTTTTTACTGTTAGATCCTTAAGGGAAATACCCTTTTGAGTGATGGCTGGAAGCCAAGGTAATTTGCATTTCTTTTGAGGGGTTAAGGTTTCGGCCAAATGTTAACGAATTTTGTGGCTAGAAACTGTCAAATCTGGTCGATGACAATAAGACAAGGTAATTGTTATGGATTAGGAAAGGTAATTGATTGAATAAATGTCAAATTTAAATGGAAATTTCTACTTAAGGAGAAGGGTCTTATTTTAGTCAAATTTTCTAACGCCTTTGCTTAAGATTTATGCGGTTTTAATATTTGAAAAATATAAAACGTCGCCAACGTGTGGCTTAGTATATATTCTTTATTATTAAAATGTTCCATAAAATTATGTAATTATTGCATTTGAAACGAATTATGATATTAAATTAGCTAAATTAACATAAATTCCCAAGGGAGTCTACAGCTCTCTCAGGATAATCATCTCCTTCAAATAAGGGTCACCACACTTCGCCATAATTTAAACCCTGGCGGTTTAAGTCCTTTGTAGTTTGTTTTTTTAAGGTCCTCAAAGGTTTGCGTGCCAAATCGTTAGATGTTGCTACACTTATTTCTTTCTTTTTGGCCCCCAAAAGCAGTTGACATGCAATTATTCAGGTTACTGCAGTTGGATCGCAGTCAGTTTGTCAGTCAGAGGCTTTCACCTGCTGACAGTCGGCGGAAGGGGCTTAAAAACAGGTGGAGGAAAAGGGTTCTAAGGGGGGCTAATAAAATTATTTAATGTCAGTGTGTCGGAGAGTTTGAAAAGGGCGAATTTGAATGCCATTAGTGGTTGGCACGTTTCCAATTAAAGTCTGAACAAGGATGAAGTTTAATTAAAAACAAAGGTCAGAAAAAAATAATGTAACATAGTTTGGAATAAACCTGTAAGCCTTTACTCTTACTCAATATTTTTTAAGCCTTATTAGCCTTTCATTAATTACCCTAATATAATTTTATAATTTGTAAGTAAATGTTTTTATAATTAAAAATGTTTAACTAAATTTGTAATCCTCCTTTTACTTCCAGTGAGTGCCATTCGGTGCCATCAGTGCAATTCGCATGAGAACGAGGACTGCGCCGGGTTGGTGGTGAACACGCCGCGTGCCCAGCGGGACGAACAGTATCTGAAGGACTGCGTGGCGCCCGCGGGCCAGGTGGCCTTCTGCCGGAAGACCGTGATCAAGTTCGAGGTGAACGAGGAGCACCGGATCGAGCGGAATTGCGGCTGGATACCGGAGAAGACGCAGAATGCCTGCTTCACCGCCGACAATGAGGGCTACAAGCAGGTGGTGTGCACCTGCAGCGAAGAGGGCTGCAATGGGGCCAGCTCCTTGCTGGGAGCCCGACAGGTGGGCTACAGTCTGGCGGCCACTGTGGTCAGCCTGGCGGTGGCCAGCATCCTTAGACACTAAACGCATATCCTCGTGTATCCCGCAAATTGAGTACCTTATCTTACAAGTGGCTAAAAAACTAAGTCTTAACGAAGATACAGCACTAAGTTCCCCACTCCACTCTCTGATGTATGCCATATCCTTAGTAGTTATGCCCATCGCAGCATCCCATCTGTCTTGTATTTGTATTTAATTTCTATGAAAATATAAGCGTAATATTTAACTGAAAAGGATTGCTTGTGTTTTATTTCTTATTTTAATAAAAATCTAATTACATTTAATTTTGTTTTCAAGTAATCAAATCGATGTCCCTGTTAATATCAAAGTTTCCCCCCAAAACCATAGAAAATCCCTATTTTTCAATGCATATTATCGAGAAAACACTTTAATGTCCTTGGGCAACCAAAAATGTTGACCATAAATTATCGTTGCATAAACACACACATCACATTCCCCTTGCAGCAATTCAATTATTTATGTTTAGCACTTAAATCACTTTCGGTCCGAGGCATTAAAGGCCAAACTGGAGGCGGAAATTTATGCGTTAGGCATTCTGCAAAAAGGGGGCGGAAATGTGCGAAATGTGGCGCGGCAATTATATAAAATCGGAAATTTTCATATGTAACGCATAAGTTGACCAAGGACTCGCGCACACACCCACTCCTGGCATGTCCTGGCCCGCAGTCCCTCAGCCCTGCTGCCAAACTGTCTGCAGCTATGTCTGTTTTGTGGCCCAGAGAAAGTCAAAGTCACTGTCTACGCAGGCCAAAAATAATAGGGCAACTTTGTTAGTTTTTATTGTTGAGGATGGGAGAGGAGGAGAACTCTGACGACATGTTGGCCCATTAAGTCAAGCACAGAGCCGCACGCCAAGCGATAGATGCACGGGGAAAAAATAATGGGAAATATAAATGATAATTTTGGTAATCTTCAAAACACAATGAGAATTGTCAGATCCTTATTAGAGGTTTTAAATAAATTATTTTCAGTAATATAATTATAGATTAAAATATATTTAAAAGTTAGGAATATGTGCGACTTAGAAAAATAAGAAATACCTTTAAGTTAATGTATAAATTTATGGATTACCTTGTGCGTTGTTTATACTATTATTTATGTTAGAAAAATTATCTCCTGGGAATCTGCTTTCTCTGTGCTCTGTCTCTTTTACAACCAAATAATTTTTATTTAATTTTAACAAAAATTACCCATTATTTTATATTTTGTAGATGCCAATTTCCTTGTACATTTTCTCTAAATGCACCTCATTTTTTGTGGACTTTGGCTAGTGACTTTAATGCCCAGCCAGTTGCTGTTTGTCTTTGGCACACATACAGCCACCGGAACGCGCTCGCACAGATACACAGGCCACAGAGGATACACAGCTACAGATACAGATTTAGAGCAGAGGCAGATGCGGAGCCGCAGATACATGTTGTACTTGTAGTGGTTCGACCTACATGCGTTAGCATTTGTGCTCTGTCGTCGCCAGCAGCTCAAAATGCTGAAATCCTCAATGCGAATGGTCCTGCAGCCTTTGTCTATGGCTGTGCGTTCTGCCGACAGAGAGGCGCCCAGCGCCTTTTTGTGCTACACAGCAACAGCATCCGCCTGCTCATCCGAATGCCACACCCACTGCCGCACCCTGCCTGCCCCTCCCAGGATCATTGGCAGCCTTGTCTCTGTCTGCTGAGTCGCTCCACGCTTCCTTTTATTTTCGTGGACAGCGTGGCGCCAACATAAAAAACATTGATTTTGAATTCACTGAGCGCCCTCGCCAAAAACGCTGTCCCAATCATTTATTATTGTTGTTAGTCTTGGTGTTGGTTTTCCTTGGCTGTATTTTAGCAGCTTTTCTTGGCATTCGTATTTTCCTTAATTGTTTAATTTGTAAACATTAAATGACACATGTGCTTAGTTGTGCTAAATAAATGCAGGCGTCTAATCGACGAATCTCCAAAGCCCCACAAAATTTTTACTAACAATAGAGCTTACAGGAAATTGAATTGAGCTTCAAGTTTTCCCTTTTAGCAATATTTGTTTTTCTCGCTCCAAGTTTCACACTTGACTGCCGCTCGAAAGTATGCAACATAAAAGTAAGCTGCCATAATGTCATTAAGCGCCAAATTGCGCATACGCGGTGTGGGTCGAGCAGCAAGGAAAACAAACAAATGCCAAAGCAACCACCCCTCCAAGAATAAAGTTATCTTTGTTCTAGGATTTTCTATTGTCTTTTCTCTTTATTGTCGTGTATGCTTGGGTTATATGTATTATTTCTCAGCAAAACAAATCATTTTCCAGCTTAGAATTTTGTAGAAACAACAAAACCAAAGACAAATAGAGAGAAAAATAATTTTAGTTGAAGGTGTTAATTTATTCGCTTGGACTATGTAAATGTACTCCTTTAAAAGCTTATATATTTTAAAATATTTACAAATATAAGTTAAAAATCTTAGAAATCTCACTGAAATTAGCTTACTTCCAACAGAAAAAATAGTAAGCCTCTTACTGCACATATTCTACTGTCTTAGGAATAAAATCTCAACCAAGTTTTCCTTGTCTCTGGCATTTTACAGCTTTTCCCCAGATTTTCTCCCCCATGTTAATCAGTTGCTTGATTTATATTTGTTGGCTTTGTTCTTCTTACACATGAAAATATTTTTATTGTTCCCGGCATTGAGTCACGTCTCTGGTGCCTTCGTGGCGTATACGCAATGCGGAGTAAATATTTCTCGTAGCCACCTAGAAGAATGCAATGATATTTTGTCTCTGTCACGCCCTCTCGAAAGCTGATTGCTGTCTGTGAGGGCGACGGTGATGAAGCTGCCAGTGCATAGGAGTGCACGTGCAACCGAGTCCGAGACCGAGCGTGGGACAGACACCTACAAATTGCTGGCAAAGCCCTTCTTCCCTTCCGCAGAGACGTGCTCAAAGCCTCAGCTCATTGACCTGTAAATGGCTTAGAAGCCAGAGGGGACAATAGAGAGGAAATGTGCCTCAGTTTTTCTGGGTTTTCTGTTCCGTGATCCCCGGCGATTTTTCTTTATCCACCTGAGGCTGCTGCCGCTCGAAGCCTAATGGCAATTGCAGTCAAGTGCAAGTGATTGCTGGAAAAAATTACGTACTTTGGCATTGTGTTTGCCTGCCAAATTGATTTCAGGTGCTTGGGATTCTGAAGATGATCGGCGGGGGACTTTTAGGTGACTCAGATGGTGAAAGTTTTATTAAATAGCGACTGTTTTTATTGCTTTTTAGATTAGAGGAGTGAGTAGGTAAAGTGCTTCAAAAAGTGCTTAGGTTTTTATTTTATTTGTAATGCAATCGAATGAAACTAAAGCATTTGTACTGGAAACATTTCCTTTGCAATAAACTAGTACTTAATATCTTCATAGCAATCATTTTTGAATTGAAACAATATTTGTAGTAGGTATTTAATTTAATAATTAAATTATTCAATTCATATAAAATTATACCATTTCCCCTGTTCCGATTTGTATCTGTGACTTCCCTAAGCCCCCAATAATTCAGCTTGTCCAACAAGTCAATTGAAATTTATTTAAATTCAAGATTCGAGCCAGTTGGAATCCCCAATCAGCCATAAAAAGTGTCCATAAAATACCTATGCATTCGAAGCCCCCAAATAAAGTGCAGACTTTCCCCCCAGCTGTGTGTGTGTGAGAGTGGCATTGTGAGCGAGTTTCCTTGCAGCTTTTCTAGAATTTTCCAAGCGCATTTGCAAGCGATTGATTTGCCCAGAAGCTGCAGATACGGCCAACGATAAAGTTTTATGTTTATTGCTGCGAGCCACCTACCTACCCGGGAATTGGTTTTCCCGCTCTCCCTCCTTCCCTCACCCTCGTCCTTGAGGTGAGTTAATTGGCAGCTGGCGGCGTACCTCGGTGCGTATACGTAATAAAACGCAATTAAACTACAGTCAACACAGAGCCAGAGAACAGAACCGAGCAAGTGACTACACAGGGCCCATTATCAGGGGGAAACGGCTCTTGAATGGCACAGACACACACTGAGTGTGATTTTTTGTTGTGCGGAAAGCCAAATCGTAAATACTTTATTGCTGCAGCCGTACAGCTGAAGTAGGGAAAAAAGTTTTTCAATTAGCATGTCGGCCCAGAATTTGCAACTAATTAAGGGTTGAGCAGCGAAAAAAAAAATGCAGAAACTTTAGAGCCACAAAATGTGGCCTCTTTTTTCTACTTTTTTTTTTGAAAAGAAAATTTATGGCCAAGGCAAAGGCAAGGTTCGCGGTTCGATGCAGAGATAAAGAGCTTGTAAAGGTTGCCAAGTACTCGCAAAAATGTGTCAAGCTGTAAAAATCGAAAGCATAAGTTATGGCTGACCTTTCACAGGGAACAAAGTACTCGAACTCGAACTAAATGCCAACCGGAAACGGAAACAGAAACGGAGGCGTGCGTAAACCGTTTTTAATTATGTCCAGTCGGTGTTTAGCGTAATGAAGTGTCGGCATGCCATGGCTAGTGAGTCCTGGCCCAAGGAATTATGACATCAACGGCGTCCACGTCATCGCCATTGTTCCATCACAGACACAGCACTTGTGCCAAATGTATCCTTGTCACGCGGCCAGGCTCTGATTTCACTTTCGTTTCGCCAAAATTTTGCTCGCCCCAAGAGTCTCCGCCGGCAACAGGCTGCAATTTCGCAATTTCCCATGGCCTAAAGCCAGGAAAAACACAAAAACCCGGGTGGAAATGGCCGGCACTAAAGGGTAATTGAATTCTGTTTCTGATTCGGAATTGCGCTGGCAAAAGTTGGCATAATTAAAAAGGGAATTTTCACTACAAAAAGTTGTCGTCCCTTAAGAAAGTTTAATAAACTGAATAAACTTGTTTTGTTTAAGGCTCAAAGGTCGTGAAAAAAAGTTTAATCCCAGGGAAAAACTTTAGGAAGTAACTAGAGCAAGTTGCCAAGGTGAAGCATGTGCAGAGCTTGTAATGAAATTGATAGGCTAGGTGTACATATTTTGTTTAACAAGCTTAAGCTGTTCTTAAAATGAAGGGAATGTTAAAGAAAAATTCTTAGTATAAATAAGGGAAAGTTTGAAGAATTCTCTACAAGCTTAAAAATAACTCAAGAAGAAGAACTTAAGTATTCTTACAGGGCAAAAATAATAAATTAAAAATATAAAATACAACCAAACCTATTTGCTTAATATACTATTTAATGGGATAAGGATTTAAATGACTTAAATTAAATGTTGAATTTGAGTTTAAATGATATTTTACACTCTCCTCTCTGCCTGCAATGGAATTAACTGCCTTGAAACTACCGGCAGTAAAGTCCAGAGTGCAGAAGGTACTCCCACTTGTGCTTAACCCACCTATTCACACCTGCTCCAAGCTTATCCACCTTTTGAAAAAAAAAAACGAAAACCCCAGGCGTGCTGATAGGAACAAGCGGAACATTAGCTGACGCTTTCGTGGCGGATTTTTGGGGCCAGGGCCACGACCTACACCAATCACGGTCTGCATTGTTTATGATAAATGGAAACGCTTGGCGGCAAAGGATTGCCGGGGCCATCATTAGGGGTGAGTGGGAAACGGTGCGGATAACCGCTGCCTGGGCGATAAATAAGCACCTCCCACGTTCCTCAAGTTCCACGCAATCCGCAAAACCCCAGCCGGATGTCGTCCTGTGGTCCTGCGACGAGGTCAGGATGAAAAACCGCCGGCAAATGCGGATGAGTTTTTCGCTCTTGGGCGCCACTAATTGCTCTGCTTTTGCGCTGCCATCCGATGATACCCCCGGGGGTCCACCGTGTCCTCTGTCCGTGTGCTTCTCCTCTTCCTCCTCTTCCTCCGGATCCTGGCCTAACCAACTCTCTAGGCACTCATATTTCAACAGAGTCTCCTCTCGCAGGAGTCTCGCTTCTACGCAGCCAGGATATTTTTTCCTCTTCATTCTTCGCCTATTTTATGAATACGTAATTTCATTTTATCCCGGAAAGCGAGCTTATCTGGTGTTGATCAGGGGTCAAATGGGTTGGTGCTCATGTCTGTGGGAAGAAGAATTTTTTAAGCGACTTCTTTATTAAGTTTATATATATTTTCTTGTGGTTTGGGGTGAGAAATTAAGGGAGCTTTTGGGTAAAAAAATGTAATTAAATTACGAGAATTATTATTTATTTATTTTTACCTCGTGTAAGAAATAGATTTGTATGTTAAAGAAAATTTGTATTAAATATAACAATGGGTCGGTCTAGTAAATAACAACGTAAAAATTCAATTCATCGTAATTTTAATTTTGTAATATGAAAAAACTACCATATTATAACTTCCCTTAAATAAATTGTATTCTCTGGTTCCTATACTCTAAGCTAGATTTCTTTAATAACATTCTGAATATTCTACCCTCATCCTTATAATTACTTGAAGTCTTACAAAGTATCCATAACATTTCCAGTGCCTTTTCTCCGGCTTAAAGAAGATCCGCTTATTTTTGGAATAAAAGTTATTATTCAAATTCTTTTCGGCAATTTTTACCTATGATTTCATATTGACGCTGTTTGAGCCGCAGCTGAGAGGGCAAAAGTGTTTCGGCCGCTAGAAAATTGCATTTCTTTTTTATTTCGTTTTTTTTTTTTTTT